>JACXGM010036413.1:0-11428 GCA_016801145.1 Umbra pygmaea
TTAGGTGGACCACACATGTCCTCTGGTATGGACCAGCATAACTAAGATACTTTAATTAGGTTAGGTGGACCACACATATCCTCTGGTATGGACCAACATAACTAAGATACTTTAATTAGGTTAGGTGGACCACACATGTCCTCTGGTATGGACCAGCATAACCAAGATACTTTAATTAGGTTTGAGCCCCAGCTTGGCCGACTGTCTGTGCTCTTTCTCTCTGTTTCCCTCTATATACATGTCTGTGCTCTTTCTCTCTGTTTCCCTCTATATACATGTCTGTGCTCTTTCTCTCTGTTTCCCTCTATATACATGTCTGTGCTCTTTCTCTCTGTTTCCCTCTATATACATGTCTGTGCTCTTTCTCTCTGTTTCCCTCTATATACATGTATGTGCTCTTTCTCTCTGTTTCCCTCTATATACATGTCTGTGCTCTTTCTCTCTGTTTCCCTCTATATACATGTCTCCCTAACATTTGCTTCCTACTCTTCTGTCAATAAAAACAATAAAATACCTTTTAAAAAATCTCAGTTTGAGCAAGAAATCAATAACTGATTCAAAGAATGAATCAGGGAGAATGAATGATGTGAAAGTGAAGAGAAGACACTTTTTAATAAGTTCAGTTATCCAGCTTAAAGCTAGATTTTCATCAAATGTGTTGCCCTTTTGCGTTGTGGTGGAAGTCATTAATTGTCAATGGAAACGCTCCGTTGGGACTGCTGCTATGGAAAGCTTTGCGTTTTGTGTGCTGGTTCAATATTTTCAACTCTTGCTGCATTTTGCCGTATGAACTACAACCGGAAGTGCAAGAAATACACTAACAGACTATAGCTACATAGGTGAAAATTAGTTTAGAAATTGATCTGATGAGACGATGGACGTAAAATTGTTTTTACATTCCCACATTCACATTCATCAGACATTCATCAGACATTCAACAGATATTCGCCTATAGCTTTTAAAGTCAATAACTTTTTCTGTGACTGACATAGGCACATCATACAAAGTCTGATTTATTCTATAACTGCCTGGCAAACTTTTACAACATTTGTTTTTAACAAAACTTCTACTAAGGATTTAGTAGAAATTCTTCAAATCGGTAATAGCGTATTTAGAGCTTTAAAAATCAATAACTGTTACTGTGATTGACATCAATCAAAGTTTGATTTATTCTATAAATGCCTGGCAAACTTTTACAACCTTTGTTTATAAAAAAAATTATAGCAAGGATTTAGTAGAAATTCTTCAAATGTGCTGTTACCACTCCGGAAAATTCTTAGTAGATTGTCTGTTGAAAACAAATGTTGTAAAAGTATGCCAGGTATTTATAGAATATATCAGACTTTGCTTGATGTGTCTAAGTCAATCACAGAAGAAGTTATTGATTTTCTAAACTATTGGCGAGTATCTGTTGAATGTCTGATGAATGTGAATGTGGGAATATAATACCAATTTTACCTCCATTATGAGATGTTGGATTATCTAATCAATATTTCAAGTAATAGCTCAAAACAAATCAAGAAAATGCCAATACCTAGCTCACTATTCAGCTAAATATTTCATAGTCAAATGGTGAGGTAGATACAGCTTTCCCGGTCAGCGCGCTTCTGAGTAGGGTAGAGAACCCAGAGAAAACCGCAATGCTCTCCTCCATTCCACTACTACACCTTTCGCCCTGGTCAGACCAATTGCGGCAGACGGCAGTGCAGTTTGGTGCGGCAGTGCAGTTTGGTACGGCAGAAATAACTTCATTTTCAATGGAACTCTACATTTGACTTGCATCACTTGCGTTGCATAAGCAGTTGTCTTCTCTGTAAGGTTACTATTAATAAATAAATGCCTTGATGAAGCCAGACTGTAGCATTAATCAACAAATAGGACCAGGCCAGGACATAGGCCTTAAGTGACTTGTGAACTGTGCTTTTTTGTGTACATCATGTGCAAATAAAGATGAGATGCTTTGTGATGATCATCTGGAATACTGCAGAATTTACCATCTCAATTAAACTTAATTTGTAATCTATACGAAATAACCCAGACACAAATGTTCGTAGAATGATTACATCATGAGAAGCTCAAGTTATTTTCAAAAGATCAGAAGGATTTCTGAGTGATCGCTGTATAATTAAAAAACGTATTTATTCATATTTTCTGCAGTTGGGAGGGGATAGTTAAAAATACTCTATGTCGAAAAGTAGTTCGCCGCTTTGCGCTGACTTGTTGCCCACAACGGAAAACTGTTGGAAACCGCCAGTGACTACGTAGTGACAGAGTTACTGTATCATGGTAGCATCCAATACCAGATATTCTGCACGTACTACTACTACTACAGTATGCGTCCGTTTCCGCATGGATACTCTTCCCAGGCTGGAACACTAAATGGATCGATAATTCAATCATGTGTAGCCTATACGTTGATGATGAGTGTTTTTAATGCATGTTATCGAATACGTTTGTATTGCGAGATGGAGAATATACCCCCCCCCCCCCGAGTCGATGTATTAGCAATCATCCGAATCCATCCTCCAAACATAGATGTGATGGCGCAGGTTAGCTAGTGGTGAACGTGCAGTCTGCCTCGCACGCCTTCTGTCTCGTGAGTCCATTTCAGCCAATGAGATCACGCCGTTACTGGTTTCCACTTCTGCGTCAGGTTACTCTCTTCCGGTCTCTGCGTCTGTCCATTTATCAACGCCGGGAACTGTCACGAGCGCCTTCTCAGTTGACCGACCTACAGAGCGCACTACCCTTGCACATTTAGGCCACAATAAGGTAAGCATAATCATTGCTGTTTTCTATTATTTTGCAAAAATATTTTAAAAAGCAATACGTGTCATAGATTATAGTTGTCCAAATGAAATGACATCCTCTATTTTCTTTACTACGTAGTATTTGACATTGCTGCATCATACCCCAGTACGCATCGAAATTATTTGTTTCTCTCACTGGTTTTTAATCTGCAGCCTTGTGTGTGTGTTTTTTTTTAAAATAAAGCTTACATTATTTAGGAACGCAATTCATGCCATGGTACCCGCCCATGCCGTGCAAACTCTATTTTTGCCCAGTCCGTCAGCTGGCGAGATGTGACTCCATATAGACACGGCTGTCATTGAATCCTATGGGAGGCGAAAGGGCGTCAAGTTGCATTTACATAAGTGTTTACCCCATAATTATTTGAAGAAAAAAAAATCTGTATTTTTATATCTATATTTCTTTACCGTTTTAAATGGATAAAGACAATACATCTATTTGCTTCTTTCTTGTTCACCTTCACAGTTGTCAGTCTGTGGCAAACTAGTTGCTGGATAGATAGTACTAAATGTTGGATGGTTTCAGGATATTAAAGTCATCAGTGGTTATAACTCAAATTCAGAGGAGTTAAGAAACATAATAGTCTATATATGGTGCATAATCAAAAACGGAATTGAATTAAGATCCTATGGCTGGTTTGCTGAAAGTGGTAATTAAATGGTTACATGTATATGTATTAGGGGTTAACAAAAAATTTGTTAAAACCTAGCATAAGGCCTCTCACCATACTCGTAGATAATGTACAGAGGTCGACCCAAGAAGGATGCTGGTATCCAATGTCAAATCTTTAATTATTTATTTCATTGCGAGGAAGCCATTTTATAGTCCCAGCTTTAACTCTCAGCTTTCCTCAGTCTCTTCTAACCAAACAGAACAACAATGCATGTTTTATACCAAAATATTATGCTTTTATTTCATCATGACAGATCGCTAATGATTTTAAATGTCAAATGACCTACTTTGGGGTGTTTTTTGAGCACTGTGTTGTCATAACAATGTAAAAGTATTACTACAGACATAATCTGCTAATAGAGAAGTTTCTCTCAATTCAGTTCAATTTAAGGGCTGTATCTCCATTAGAATCTTGTCAAAGCAAGTGTCTCGGGCTGTCTGTCCATCCATTTTTTTAGATATCGCTATGTGTTTATTGATCCTTTCTGCTACTTCTCTACTTTCTAGCCAGTGGCAAGTTTCCACACTCTAGACATTTAAGGCCAGGTCAGTATCCATTGGTCCAGTGCAGGTTGGCTAGTGGCGTGTTTGTCCGGCCTATATGTCTGTGAGGGTTCAATCATGCATTAAAAACAATGAGGGTTGGACGAGCACGTCAGGGCAGATCAAATAAAGTATTGAATGAAAATCATTATGCTTGGTGCCTGGGGGCAGTCTGGCATAGCTGGGGACTCAGCCAACCCACTAGTGAGGCCTGAATAGTAGCCTATATTTATTTAGTGCACTACACTATAGTGCAATTTGGGATGCCCTCAGGCCTTTGTGAGGTCTAAAATCTCAGTTTCACACACTTTATTTTTATTTTTTTATATATTTTTTCTCCCCTCCCAATTGGTCTTGTCCAATTTCCCTCAAACCCTGCCTTGTCACCAGCTCTGCAACTCCGTTGAAAGATGCGGGATGGTGAGGGGTGCTCACTTGGTTCATCCAACCACAATGTTGTCGAGCCAGACAGTTTTTCTTTCCACACTGCTCATCCAACACGGTAGCCTTTAGTCAGATCATGTGTTGGGATGATTAAACTCACCAACGATGGTTACTGTAATAGTGGTTTTGGCATAAACCATGTCACTTCTCCTGTTTCTGTAATACTCTCAGCCAGTAGTACTCTCAGCCAGTAGTACTCTCAGCCAGTAGTACTCTCAGCCAGTAGTACTCTCAGCCAGTAGTTCGTTTTTTTTGTCTCCACAACGCCATTTTTACTATGACTCAGCAACGACTACCATTTTATATCACAAAGCTGCTTGCTCATTGCCAAATTTACCTGGAGGCCTGGGGATTTGAGACAACCTGAATGGTTCAGGTGAGGGTGAATCTGACACCGAGTACGAGGGAAGGTGGGGCTGTTATTAGGTTGCTACTAGCTGTCAAACGCTCAGATCTTCACAAGTAAACCGGGTGGAGGACGTTGTGGGTGGAGGACGGTGTTGGTGTCTTTTAGGGATTGGGCCATTGTGTGATGCAGAATCAATAAACCCACCTCAGACATTTCTCAAGGCCACACCCATGATTTGGCCTTCATGTCTTCCCTCAACACATCGCTGAGCACATTTATTCCATATGTGCAGAGCAGGCAGCATCATAGTTTGTTTCTTAAAAAATTGTCTTTTAAAAGTGTTTTTTGGTATGTTGTCAGTATTTCTACTAGATTATTTAAAATGTTGCTGACTCACTGTTCTGATCAACTGAGTGCTGCGTCATTGACAACTACTGGATTATGTTTCATTCTCTTTTATATCCCGCTCTTCTGTTCTCTATTCTATAATCTTTCTGTCCTCTTTTCATTTCTGTCTTCTCACCCATTCGCAATGCAGATCCAGAATCATGTCCATTCTGAAGATCCATGCTCGTGAGATTTTCGACTCCCGTGGAAACCCCACCGTCGAGGTCGACCTGTACACCAAGAAAGGTAAAGAGGGGATGGTGGAGCGGAACTGTCACTTTACCATAGAAATATATTAAATAGAAAATGTATCCTTCATTTTATTCAATGATGAAATGGTTGGGTGTTGAACTGTCAAGTTCCCTGGTCTCGTCTTTGTATTTATTTGGTCTGAAAACATTTGAACATAAGGAGACGTACCATTGCACTCGCTGTCTTTACTCAAATTTCAGACATTTACTTTATTTATGAATGGGTTGTAAGCAACGTGTTTTCAGCTTTTTACATTACATTTTACCGTATGCTCTAATCTTGTGTTACATGAAATTTTAGCAAAAATGCTAATTTAAAAATATGTCATGCATAATTCCTAAAATAATTATACTATAATAATGAATGAATTAAGTGATGGATTCTAAACATTTGAAATGTAGCATTTAAATGTTTTTTTTTTAAAAAGGTTGTTGTTTAGTGAATCTATCACTGCCGGCGCTGTATTGTACCTCTTTAAATACTTTTTTTCTACCAAAAATATTTTGCGCTGGTCAAGGAGTACTTGGCGCTGGTCAGGGGGAACTTGGATGCAAAAGGTAATTCAAAGGGGGTACATTATTGAAAACAGTTTGAGAAACACTGCTCTAATCCAGTGACTTAATGTAAATATTTTTGTCAGTTTATATAGTTTAACAACCTTTTACTAATGCCACTTCTCTAGGAATATATAGCAAATAATCACTGCTTGTTTTTGTAAGGTTTAGATACCTTCATTTATTATGTGTATAAAGACATATTTTATCACAAGGATGAAGGTTGCATAAAAGTGGTGACTTGTCTGCTCCTTTTGTTAAAAAATCCTAATTCAAAATGTGCCTCTTTAATGAAAGAAATCAAACGTGACGTGTCCAGTGGTCCGCCTCGGATCTAAAGGTGTCGACTCCCTGCAAGGAAGAGGACAATGTTTCCATGGCAACTCCTTTAATGTTCAGGTTGTTTCTATCTCTGCACATTTTTGTGATATCTGAAACTGAACGGTGCAAGACCCGAAACCCTAACAGATATGTTAAAACAATTAATTTCAGAACATTCAAAAGGCATGTGATTCTGTTAGCTTATCATTGCCAACTGTAACCGCTGTCTAATTGGAATACAACAGACTGCAAATCCAGGTACCAAATCACAATTTTATTGAAGTTTGGAAAACGAGGATTAATAGCTGCCCTGACAGTGACCCAGGGCCAATCAATAGTGATTTAGTTTTTCCCCCGGCTTAGTAATAGTCCTCCATGATTCCCTTCGTCATTTCCTGTCAATTCAAATCAATTCAGTTACAACGCTTTAGTTACCCCACAAAGGGAACAAGCAACATACAGTATAGTTACAGTAAATGTAAAAACAAACGCATCGATAACAGCAACAGCAATTGTGGCCTGGGACCCATAATACATGTATGGTCGCATTTGTGTTTATTTATTGTTTTATTATAAATTAGGATTTAAGTCAAATAAGGTTGTGTCATTGAAATGCATTGGTGTTGCTATTGGCCAGTGGGGCAGGGAGACATGGTTGCTTCACTCAAGGCCTATATCCAAGACGAGCATGCGTGTTTTCTTCTGACAACTTATTCATTTTAATTTTGTATCATTACACAAGCAACAAAGAGTTGATGAGTATAAAGTTACGAAGAATCATAAAGCCAGTGAAAATAACTGAGACAACTTTAGTGAACTGTCATCATTTATCCTGTTTTGTTTGTTAGACAGAGAACGCGCAATTGCTGTCAATGTAAAATCAAACAGTATGGAAGTTATTTTGTGTCATCCCGAGCAAACGTGAAAATGTTGCTGAAATCAATTGGAGTGTTAACGTGTCCAAAGATGGTTAAGTATAGGGTACAGGGCACTGTATATGGCGTGCATTTATGTGAAGGGAGAAAAGTAATTCTTCACTTTTGTACTTTTTCCCCCCAACATACTCCTGACAATATTCCAAGGGTACATAATTTAATATTCCAGGTATAATGATTAACATTTATTGATGTTGCTACTTTGTTTTGTAGTTAGCTTTGATGCGCACTATTAGCCAACTCTGTTTATATGTTAGCTAGCTTCCGTTAGCTGGGGGTGTTTAGCCATTGCCTAGGTACCATAGTTAGTTTACTAGCCAAGTTTAGTGACTGTTTGCATTTTTTCCATAAAGTTAACACTTAGTAGCAATGACATAATTTGCAATAGTCTTTTCTAAACCTTTTACACTGGTTTAAGGAATGTATTTTTCTTTTAAAGGTTTACATTATTGTTCGTTTTTTCCCCCAATTTTCCTCTCTTCACAATTCCCACTAACCCTGCCTTGTCGGCAGCTCTGCAACTCCTTGGACAGATGTGGGATGGTGAAGGGCGCTCACATGTTTCATCCAACCACATGTTGCAAACCTGACGATTCTTTTTGCACTGCTCATCCAACACGGAAGCCTTTAGTCAGATCATGTGTCGGGATAACTTAACTCACCAACTATACTTCTGTGATTGAATTTACAAGTGCCAGATCTGCACGCAAGGTCCCGGGCAGCGCTATGCCAATTTGAACTGCCTCATGCTGGAGGTTCCGTGCAAAGTCAAAGAAGCCATAGTCAGGCTCGAACCACTGACTGGCATGACGTAGACTGTCCTGAAATGCAACGCCTTAGCCCACTACACCACGCAGACTTCCAAAGGTTTACATGTTAAAAGACATTTTGAATGTTACTGTTCAGGAAAATGGTCCTTTATGAGTCCTTTATGAGGCTATTAAGTACGACGGTTGCCAATATAATTTTAACCTAAGTACAAAGCAAAAACAGTGTTATATATTAAATTACCACTCTCAGTGTTTATAAATGTCCAGTGTATATAAACACTGAGAGTGTTAATTTAACACTTAGGGTGTTTATTTAACACCAGCGTTTTTACTGTCTTAGATTTTTTTACTTTTGTGACAATATTTCAGAGATTAATATAACTAAAATGTATGTATCTACTGTATGAATGTTTGAACAGGGGTTAGATGACAGATAGCTATACATTTTCATTAAGGACAGAGCAAAGCCAAGAGAATTGGCCATTGAGCATAAACAATTTAGCTTCAGTGAACTGTCATTATGTTTCCCAGTTTCAGCATTTATACTTTTTTACAGGTTGTTATAACACGTTCTTAGCTAGGACCTGTAACATCAGCATTAAGCTATAGAGACTTCCACTGGCAGAGCTCGCCTGGCTCCAGGGTTAATTTAACCCACAGCCTCCAGTCATGTAGACCTCTCAGGTCACATGGTGTTGGGATTGAAAATAGCCCTTTCTGAAAGAGGACACTGCTTGGACCGCTCTTGGACTGTCACTATTCCTGTTGGAGGACACTGGGCCAAGCTGTTTAGGACATCGATAGGACTGCGTTTACTGTCATTCAGGCCCAAGTGATGGCATGCTAGCTGATACTCTTTATTCATCATAATAATGAAGTAAGGTGTACAATCATGCTGGCACAGAACATTTCAGTTATGTGTAACACGATCACATTAGTAGTGTGTAAATCGTTTCCATACTGATGTATTATTAAACCCACTAGCTGAGTTCAGTCTAGAATGGCATTGTTGCCTGTATCACAGAGGAGTTTCTTTGTCCTTCTGCTCCATGAACTTAAACAAAGCACCTATTTCAACTAAATACTGAATGAATGTCCAGAATGTTAATGAAGCCATCTGAATGACGGCACCAGGATGAGGGGGCTAAGTGACATGTAGGAATCATGACAGGAACAGAAGACTGGTTCCAAATATCTTGGTGTATTTTCACAGCTTGTGGGCAGTTTGCTAGGAGCTAGTGTAAATAGCAGCTTCACGGTTTCTGGTTTAGGATGATCTAGGGTCCTTACCCATCTAGGGTACTTACCCAGCTAGGGTCTTAACCCATCTCCCATCAACCAAGACATTGCCTGTTTTGGTATCAAAACATAGCATTTCCTTTGTAGTGCACTATATTTCATAGCAGCTCCAGAAGATAGGTGTGCACTAAACGGGGCATAGGGTGTTATTTGGGGAAATGCCCAATGTTATAGTCTGCTGGATTTGAAGAGGATTGATGGAACAAGTCAATGTAACAATGAGTTATTACATAACAGGCTTGAATTACGTTTTGTATCACAAGAGATATCTGTTTTTTTTCTGTTTCTGTAATCCAACGCAACTGTCCGACAGTATGGCAATGCTTAGTTGTTTTTTACCACAAAAGTGGCATGTTTGGATTTTAGCTCGGAAGATATGTCAGTAAAAATAATAATAATTACTATTACTATTACTAAGCCGCCGCCATCATCAGAATCTGTTATAGCAGCCATCTTGTATTCATCTTCCTAAAGCAGATGAGTTGGTAAGCTTGACCTAGATCCCTCTGTGTGGCTAAGCTTTAAATCTCAGCTGATCACAGAAAAGCTTTTAGTGGTTCGACCGCTGTTTTTAGTTTTCCTTTTTTCATTTTCTACTTCACTGAGCTGCCTTTATCAAATTTGCCCATATATTTTACTTCGTGGTTGAATCCAAAATGGCCGGCTTTGGTATGTGCTGGTGGCAGCTGCAGTGCAATGCTCGTGTGTACGCCAGAGTGTCTGCAGTCACATCAGGAGGCTCCTGCATTGCACATGCTCAGTAGAGGTTTTCTTCATGGTTCCTCCCTGTTAACATCAGTGGTCTCCTTGGTGACCAGCATGCCCCTCCTCTCCTGGGAACAGAATCTCATCAACGAGAGGATTGCTACTTGCAGATTATTTGACTGTATTATACCGTTGCTATAAATATAAATTCCGTTCAATATTTAAAGTCAAATCCTTTCAAGTTGTGATTTCCATTTGAGGTGTAAAATGGAAATGGTGCAAAATGTGTAAATTGTAAAACAAAAATGCTAGAATAATGTACAAACTGAATACTGGATGTCTGTATATAAAATTACTTTGAGCATCTAAATAACCTCCTGATCCACCATCAGGTCTGTTCAGAGCTGCTGTCCCAAGTGGGGCCTCTACCGGAATCTATGAAGCGCTGGAGCTCCGTGACAACGACAAGACCCGCTACTTGGGCAAAGGTACGACTTCCCAATCCGATTGGACTAGCTCGTTAGACCACCGAATCAGATTGGAAAAGCTAGTTCGACCACCTGATCTGACTGGACAAAATTGTATTTGTGGTGTAATTGGCTACATATAGTGAGGGCCACTTCCTGTTTACATGTAATGTTGACTGTCATACATGTTTGATTTCAAACCTCCCTAGCTACACTACAAAGCTCTCTCTCCTTTAATTTCTTTCTTTCTGTCCTTCACCATTCCGTACTCACTCCATCCTTTTCTCCTCCTCTTCCTCCTCTGCCCCAGGGGTGAAAAGAGCTGTTAAATATGTTAATGAGTTCTTGGCTCCCGCTCTGTGTAACCAGGTAAATAAGCAGTGTGGAGTTACAGATAGGGAGTCAGAAATAACACTCAAATCAATGTGATGATTAATGCATGACCTTTTTAGAGGGGTTGTTTTGATGGCTAACTAACTAACCTCCAGGGCAAGGCATTCACAGACGATCAAAGATTAAATAAACTATTATGCTAGTAATACAACAATAGAAATGGACTGGATGAGACATTCCTTTGTGTTATCATTATATGATGGTTGTACAGCCGGCAGCCATGATTTGTAGATCTATTTATAATTTATTGCAGCTAATCTAAAGCTGGCTCTGTGATCGTCTTGTAATGCCTGCTGCTCTAGCATGGTCTGGTTCTCCCTGGGTCACATGACGCTCTGCTTGTCCCTCTGCAGGTGTCTCAAAGGCTGTTGGTCATATCAATAACACTATTGCACCCGCACTTGTTCGGCAGGTAGGACCATTTACTGTTTCACTAACATCGACAACGTTGTGCTGGTGTTCAATCAGGACTCAAACCGGTTCTGTAATTCACTAAGTGTTGCATGGTGTCCAATCAGGACTCAAA
>JACXGM010036414.1:0-11391 GCA_016801145.1 Umbra pygmaea
TGTCACTCCCTACGTTGCTACCCAGAGAGAGAGAGAGAGAGTGCCTTTGTTTGCGCAACCGAAATTGCTTCGCAACCGCAGTTTTTTCCCGAAGAAGCAAAGGAAATTATCGAACGTTTTATCGAACGCATTTTATATTGATATTGATTACGTGTCTATCGCGAGACATATCGTTATCGTTTTATCGCCCAGCCCTAGTGTAACGTGTCATAATGTATCCAGTAGGTCAGAAGTAATCTACGCGGATTTCAGCTATCAGATTGAATCAAATCCTGAAAATATTTTTTTCAAAAGAAATAAAAAATTCTGAAAAACCTTTATATGATGTAATCCCAGTGTTTGTTTTGATCAAAATCCAATCTTCAGTATGCATTGTTAAAAACATTTTAGTAGGATTGTAGGATACCTTTAATCCAAAAAAAACAAGGAATATCATGATCCTTGCAAAAGGGTAGATTCAGGGTGGATTTCAGAAACGAATTGTAATAACATTTGAAAATTTGTAGTGTGATTATGTAGTGTACAGTACATACATTTAGTCATATTTTGCACTTGATTTGTTACAATGACAAAGTAGATAAAGTTGATATTCGGCTATACCCATTAAGCCTATCAGAACTGTTCAGTGAAATTACAGTTTTTCCTGATTGCTAAAACACTAAAAGTGAATGCCCAGACCAAAGCATCGAAACTGTACCTTTGCATGCATGTCGTACACACAGGCACCAAACGAATAAACACAATGTCGGCATGGCACCGTTAACAATTCTGCAACACACGGTGCAAAACACTACACACAGTGTTGCAGGTAACACACTTGACCAATGACGAAACACTATGCAGTCAGCTCGTCCATTCAATAGTCAAAACACACACAACATTAGCAACACCCCCGCACACACAGTAAAACACTTAACCGGTAATTGAACACCAATCAGTCACAGCTGTAACCCTATAAATAGAACTCAGGTTTGCGAACCTGTCGTGAGACAATCGCGAATATGGAGGCTGAAGGACCATGGGGAAAGAGAAGACAAGGAAAAGACAGAGAAAGAGGAGAAAGAGGAAGAGATGGGGGAAGAGGAAGAGGAGAAAGAGGAAGAGATAGAGGAAGAGGAAGAGGAGAATGAGAAAGAGACAGGGAAGAGGGATAGGAGAAAGAGGAAGAGACTCTGGCAAAAACCAGACATCGGGGCCAAAACATCATCGGCCAAAGGGAACGTCCCCGGGAAGTGCAGGGGCAACATCACCATGTGTGCGGCCATTAGTGGTCAGGGGGTCCTCCATCACCATGCCACCCTGGGTCCCTACAACACTGCACATATACTGACATATCTACATGCATTACATGCCGCGGTCACACAGGACGGACCATATTCATGGTCATCTAGGATAATGTCAGTTTTCACCGAGCTGCTCTGGTCCGGGACTGGTTCACCAACCACAACCATTTCATGGTGCTGAACCTGCCCCCTTATTCCACGTTCCTCAACCCAATCTATGATTTTTTTTTGGCATGGCGGTGGAAGGTCTATGGTTGCAGGAATAAAAACGGTTTACAAACTATAGCAGTGTCTTGAATACAGTTGACCAGTGTGTTGTGTCTACTTTGACTGTTTATTGTGCATGTGTGTTTCCTATCGATCCGAAGAGGGCCTTTTGAAGTCAGAGTGTTACGTTTTGATTGCAGAATGTCTTTTTGACATGACAGTTAGATGTTAATCTCCAAGTGTTGTGTCAAGAATTCTTGTGTGTTGAGTTTTAACACGATGAGACAAATTTAGCATGTTGTGTGTTAACAATTGGGAAAAACTGTAATATCAGCATTCCCAAAGCAAAACTGACCATACAGTTCCTCAGTGGTGTAATGCTCCAGTGGTTTTGAACACTCAACATTCACACTTTGAGGGTATCCTCTCCTACCAAAACAATGGTGGCGATGGACAATACCTGTCATGTCAGTGCCTCTCTATATGTCCTCTGAGAGAGGCCAAATAAGATGGCTGTGTAATTGGTCTTTTCCAACACACACCCATTACACATAACTTAGCTGAAGGGCTTCATGGCTTGTGTCCAATTAAGTCAATCATGGCCAAGGCCTATATAATCTCACTACACCAAAGAGGTGGTAAACATGGACTCAAAAGTATCTAATTTCACTGTTTCAGAAACCCACGCAATGCTACACGGTGTTAGGTGCCACTATGCCTAAATAGTAGTCTGTTTTCATTCAACTAAGAGTTGAGAAATAACCAACCAACTGTCAAACCATATTACATGTACTTCACAATACTACGACAATTCATTTTGCTGACAAAGGGGCAAAGACCTGAAAGAGTATTCAAGGACTTCATTGTATTGCCAGCCCTAAATCACATGAAATACGTTCTGAGGGAACTATTTTGTAAAACCGAAATATGTGAAATATGAACGTATGAGAGGGTCAATTATGTTTGTAGGGAACTAAATTGAACACTCAAATAACGTTAATGTCACGATTGAATAGGAACAGGAGCCAGGTGCGAATAACGGTGATTTATTTCCAGACAACGAAAACCGGAATAAACATGAACAGAAGATGCCTTCGCTTAACCGTATAACAGAAGTAATAACGAACAACAGCAAACACAAGAGGTATGGCTTAAATAGGCCAACTACTAGTAATACAATTTAACTAAGCAGGTGCACCTGTGTGCGCCCATAGAGAAGGCTAGCAGAACGTCAGTGCAACAAAAATCCAAACATAGAGAAGGAAAGAGCTCGTCTTCTCAAAACTCAGGAGAATGGGACCGGTGGCTCCGAGAGCGAGGAGAGGGAACTCTTACAGTTAAATAAAAACATATGAAGATCATGACGTAGCATGTAAATAGTATAGGTTTTGCTAGGGTAGAGGTCGGGGATGGTGGATGGGCGTATAAATCTGCGACTTGCATGCCAGTGTTTGCGAGTTCAAATCCAGACAGGCACTTTGTGTGTGTTTTGTTCTAGATTGCTTGCGTCATGCAGACAGGCGATTTTCGGTTTTTGTAATGTTAACCCTAACCTTAATTCTAACCTTAACCTCAGTAACGTCATATCTAACCTTAACCGTTAGTAACCTCATGCCTAACCTTAACCGTTAGTATCCTCCTACCTAACCTTAACTGTGAATGTTGCAAAATAATTTCGAACGCTATGGAATGTATGGAATGTTCTTGCATAAACCCACTAAACAAAATGTACCGGAGCAACGTAATTGAGGTACAAATATAGCCTAATAATGAAACGTGCAGTTCAAACGTAAAAAAAACTAAATATGTTGGCATATAACGTATTTCAGGTTTTCAAAATAGTTTCCTGAGAACGTAATTTGGGAGAAATTCTGAGATGTACAGTTGTGTATTGCACAGTAATGCAGCATGATGTGCAACAATGATAGGTACTGTACAGTACAGTCTAGTGTAGAACTTTAAGTTCAAGACATACCTGTTCTCCCGTCTAAATGTCTGTATCATGCCTGCAACTGTAGTACTGTGTGTACTCTCTGCCCAGCCTCCCTTGTTGTCAAGCCATGATTGATCACATGGTCCACCACAGTGGCCATAATTTCATCAGAGATATTTCTATGTCGATTGCCTGGTTCACTTTCTTGTCATCGTCATCTTCCTCCTCTTCTTCGTTCTTCTCTTCCTCTTTCTCCTCTTCCTCTTGCCCTCTCTGCGTCCATCTTTGCAAACTTCTCAAAAAGAGTTGAGTTTAGCTGAGTTATATTTGTAGTGCTACATCTCTGACTGACTGGTGTTCAATTACTGTTAAGTGTTGTAATTGTGTGTGTCTTGCTAATTTAAAGTGTTTTGCTTTTGAACTGATCTGTTTTCACTATGACTGCAAAGTGTGTATTGTACGATACTGTGTGTAATGTTTTGCACAATGTGTGTTGCAGAATTGATTACAAAGTGCAAAGCTGAACATGTAAGGTTTTCATGCTTTGGTCTGAGCATTCACTTGTAGTGTGTTAGCAATTGGAAAAAACTGTAAACTCACTGTGTGTCGCTCTGTATAATGTAATTGTAATGAATTTGACATCCAGGAGGGCCTATTTAAGTTCTTCCGTAGTGTGTTACATAAGTTCTTTGACATGAGCAAAAAGTTCATGACCCACTGGAAATGTCATCCTCACCTGGAAGTATATATCAGTCTAACTCATCAGCCAATACATCTATCTCTTTAATCATGGGTCAATCACAAAGTGTGGTATTGATGGATCTCTTCTTGCCACTGCGTGTGGGTCAGAACTTCATGCAGGTATAGTTCTGATGCTAGGCCAAATGCATTTGAGTGGGAGTGAATAGAGTTGTAACAAGAGGAAACTGAGTAAATGTGATGTCTCCCAGGCAACAAATCCAGACCATAGATACACTTAATGTTATATTGAGCTTCCATTCGCCCACTGGCAGCTGGCTGTTTGATGTCTTTTTACATGGCCAGGATCAATATCACTACTTTATGTTGTCATTTGGCTCTCACATGTGTGACCCATCCAAAAGCATTGCACACTATTCCTTACAGTTTCTATGGTCCCTGTTCAAATTAGTGCAATATCATGGGAAAAGGGTGCCATTTTGGGGATAATGATTAATGAACAAGAAGGAGACTGCACTAATTAGAGGATTCTCAGAAAGGTTTTCAATCAGTCAACAAGCTGCCCCAGTGTGAATACACATCTGTACAATGACAAGTTTGATGAGCCAGTTGGATATTCTTTGCAGGCCAAATGTGCCCTAAGAAAAAAAAATTTGATTGGCTGCCTCAAAGTGTGGATCTTAATGTGAATCTCTGCTTGCTCTTAAGAATTTTCACCAGGTTCAGTTCTTGACCTTACCATAAACCTACAGTAATCCTAATCTCATCCCTACCCAGTAATAACTCTTACTCAACCGAAAACCTTACATTAACCAATTAAATTTAACCTACATCTGAGTCGGTATGTATAGTCTTTTCTCATTTTCAAATCCAACCATCCACATCATTTTTGTCATTAGGGCTGATATGCCTCCAGAAAAATATGAATAAAAATGCTAAACGTCTGAGAGGAGTGAAAGAAAGGTGAATGAGAGAGTTAGAGAACAGGCTGAGATCTAAATGAGGTGCCAATGGAATTATTTTCCAAATAAATCTATGTGTGCAGTGTTACCCCACACCGGCAGCAGTGAGAGGTTTACCATATCGATTTTCCCAGTAGAGAGAAAGAAAGAGTGCAAGTGAGAAAGTGTGACAGACTGAGAGATGTACTGTGTTTGAGTTAAAGTCTGTGAACCTAAGTTCCATATATGACAAGAATGTGTTCACAATGCGACTACCAAAGATCATATGATGTGAAGATGTGCCAAAACTACTTCCTCCTAAGTCAAACTTGTACTGTACACTGTAAACCTGAATAGTAAGCAGAACTCAAAAAAATTAAGGTAACTGATTACTTTAAAAGTTTTGAATTCATGAAGTAATTCAATTGAGTTCAGAATACTTATAATACCTTCAAACATTGTATGTGACTTAAACAATGTTTTTCTTTTTTTTTTTGAGTTCATGAAACTTAAACATTTCAAGTTATTATAAGAATATGTGCCGCTTTACGAACAAAATACTGTCTATAATAGATTTACCGTGACTTGAAACTGCTTTCCCTTAATCAGTGTAATGTTTTTCAGAGTCTCTTTTTGTACATTTTGTTTGGAAATGTTGTCAAAACAGTTAAATGATGGCAGGACACAGTGACTGTTAATTTCATCAAGAGATTGTAAGTGAAATCAACTTGGCATTTAGTGTATTAAACTTAAAATAACAATTTTAGCCTTTCAAACATTTAAGTTAAATGCACTCAAGTTTTCATTACACATTATTTTTTTAGAGCAACCGGTTTCCTCTTTTTTAAAGAAAAATTCAACTTATCCGGGCTTACAGTGAACTCTAAAATTTTGAAGTAGTCAACTACCTTAATTTTATTGAGTTCTGCTTACTTTCGGGTGTACAGTGTAGGCTGGGTCGTAGACAATACTTACTGTCATTTAACACCAACTTGTGCATATGCAGCCCAGCAAATAATTTATTTATTTTAAAAGTTAAAGAAATATGGAGGTTTGTCACTCAAGTGGTTTTAGTAGTGATTCAAGTTACTGCACTGTAAAAAAATTGTTGTTTCAACTCATTAATTCCAGTAAATTAGTTTTGTTGCCTTTTTTAAGCTAGGAGTACTTAAAGACATCTTTAGTTATCCTAGCTTATAAAAAAGTAATTATTTTTTATCTTGACTATTAAAGTCAGTATGGCAGTATTATTTTCTTTATTGAATAAAAGTGATTGCATTATTGAAACCTTCGCGCTTGTCTCTAATTATCAGTTCCAAGAGGATTCGTGACAGATTGACCAACCATTTTTACACGAGACAGCGAAGGATGGACACCGAGGGGGTAGCCATGGTCGGCTGTGGATTACTGTTTAGGAGGGCAGACTACGCTACGGAGGTGGAAGAGGAGTTCTTCCTGAGGGAGAGAGAGGAGTGTGTTTTCTGGGAGGAGGCGGAGGACGACGAGTTGTTCTCCGAGAAGGAGGACAATAAGGACTGGGATTTCCTTAGCCAAAGGGTCCAGGGTGATAGCCCACACGGTAGGGTTCCCCGTCTAGAGGTGAGGGTTGCCCAGTGTACTACATGTTCCTTAAGAACCTCTGAGCACTCCCATTTCTCAGGCTAGCTCTCTTCATTTCCCCAGCTGTTTTGTTTGCGCCTATAGTTCTCAGGCTAAACCCAATTGGTCTCCTAGCTCCTTTTGCTCTCTGTCTAGTATTCAGGTGCAGGGTAGTAGTTCTCATGTTAGGGCTCCCCGTCTGAATATTAGCTCCGATAGCCCCCAGGCTAGCAGTTCTACTAGCTATGTTGACCCCGTTAGCTTTCCTAGCTCTGTTAGCCCTTCCATGCCACAGGCTAGCTTCCCCAGCCCTCCTAGTGCTCAGGTCCAGGGATGTGGTCCACAGAATAGGGCCCCCCGTCTCAGTGCTAGCCCCCACAGCACACCTGTTAGCTTGCAGGCTACCCCGGTTAGCTTCAGCTCTTCCAGTACCCCTAGGCTTCCAGTAGCTGCCCCTAGGGCTACAGTTTCTGCCCCAGTTAGGGCACCTGTTTCGGCCCCAGCTAGGCTTCCTGTGTCTGCCCCAGTTAGGGCACATGTGATTGCCCCTGTGATTGCCCCAGTGTTTGCCCAAGTTATCGCTCCTAGGCCCCCCTTTCACCTGTTGGCCCCCAACCCTGTTCCCCAGTAGTCTGACAGTGAGGAAGAGGAGATGCCGGCCCTCATACGTGGCACCGCTCCCAAGATGGCCGACCTCCCCAGGGAGGAGAGCGATGAGGAGGAGATGCCAGCCCTCATAAGGGGTTTCCCGCTCCCTATGGTGGACTGTCACCCCAAGAAAATTTTAGGGGGGGCTATGTGGGGTGGCGACAGGCAACCCATGCAGTCTGCACACTGACACCTCTAGCAGACTGCACACTGCCTCTAGCAGACTGCCCACAACATCCTGCGATCTGCCCACAACATCCTGCGGTCTGCCCACAACATCCTGCGGTTTGCCCACAACATCCTGCAGACTGCCCACAACATCCTGCAGTCTGTACAAAGCCTCCGCCAGCGGTCTGCAGAGAGTCCCTGCTGGCCTCGGACCTGGAGGTCCTGCTCCTCCCTCCGCCACCAGGGTTTGGTGATGACGCCTCCTGGGAGGAGTCGGGATCCCCGTCTCAGCCGCCGCTGTCGTCCGGAACCCCGTCTCAGCCGCCGCTGTCGTCCGGACCCCCGTCTCAGCCGCCGCTGTCGTCCGGACCCCCGTCTCAGCCGCCGCTGTCGTCCGGACCCCCGCCTCAGTCGCCGCTGACCTCCGGACCCCCGTCGCCGACGCCCGGACCCCCGTCCGGACCCCCGCTGCTGACGCCGCCTCCAGACATTTCAGACACCCTGCCGCCCTGGCCACCCGAGCTACCTTTCCTCGGGCCGCCTAAGCTGCCATTCCCTGAGCCGCCTGAGCTGCCGTTCCCCGAGCCGCCTGAGCTGCCGTTCCCGGGGCCGCCTGAACTGCCTTTGCCCGGGCCGCCCAAACTGCCTTTGCCCGGGCCGCCCGAACTGCCTTTGCCCGGGCCGCCCGAACTGCCTTTGCCCGGGCCGCCCGAACTGCCTTTGCCCGGGCCGCCCGAACTGCCTTTGCCCGGGCCGCCCGAACTGCCTTTGCCCGGGCCGCCCGAACTGCCTTTGCCCGGGCCGCCCGACCTGCCTTTTCCCGGTCCGCCCGAACTGCCTTTGCCCGGGACCCCTGAACTCCCTGTCTCCATGTCTATCCTTGCCACTGTCCCGGTGCTATTCCCTGCTTTAGTCCCTCCTGCCCCAGGGCCCCTCTCAGTCCCTCCTGACCCAGGGCCCCTCTCAGTCCCTCCTGACCCCGGGCCGCCCTCTGTCCCTCCTGACCCCGGGCCGCCCTCTGTCCCTCCTGACCCCGGGCCGCCTTCTGCCCTGCTTGCCCCGGTCCACTTGTTTGGCCCACCCCGGTGTTGTGGGCTTTCGGGGGGGCTTCTGTAACGTTCAGCCCTAGTGGGCTGTATTATGGACTTTTGTTTAGTGTCTATTTTGGTAATGTCTCCCTTGTTGTGTTCAGTGTTTACACGGTGGTTTAGTTTGTTAGTTTTGTTATATTCCTCATGTGTCCTCATTATTGGTACCTGCCCTGTGTGTGTTGTTATGTATACAGGTTCTCTCCCAGTGTGTTATATAATAGCTCCCCCTGGTGTCCCTTCTGTGTCTTGTGAGTATATCGTATGATGTCATCAGTGTGGGCCCTTGTCACATGTTTTAGTTAACCAATAGATCACGGTGTAGTTAATTCCCCTGTCCAGGTGTTGTGCATTGTCTTTGTTTGTAAGTGTATTTTAGTTGAGTGTTTGGTCTTGTCTCTTGTTGGTCAATGTATCCTGTTACGTGTCCTGTTCTAGTGTCTCCAGTGCTTTCTTATTTATACACGCTTGCCCCACGTGGCAGTATTATTTTCTTTATTGAATAAAAGTGATTGCATTATTGAAACCTTCGCGCTTGTTTCTAATTATCAGTTCCAAGAGGATTCGTGACACAGGGGTTGATTACAAGCGACATACAGTAAGATATTTATTCCTCTGTCAGAGTGATGAGTAATGGTGGACATCGGTGGTCTTATCAATGAATGTTCATTCCTCTGATGGTTTTGAATCAGTTCATCATTATCAATCATGTCTCCTTGCACAACACGCTCATTGCAAATTGAGTTTATTTTCAAAATGCAGATTTTTTGCCCTTTGCAATGAGCAAATCAAACAAATGCAATTGAAATAGCTAAAAACAACAAATGCTTCAAGTGGTTTCTTCAAATCCAACTGTAAATACAACTCACAATGACTTCTCCATTCTAAAAATTACTCAACCCCCTGAACAGAATCCCTCACAACAGCACAAACAGGTGTTGTCTCAAGGAAACCTGTCACAACCAATCAAGGGCTTCATTAGTTGCACCAGGTTTCGTTGAGCTGGAACATATGAAATTGATAAAATGGATAGGGCTTTGTTTGGTATCACGTTGGACTGCATGTTTGTTTTGAAAAAAATTAAAAATAAAAGATCAGCGCCCTTCACAAACAAGCAATGGGATAAAAACAGTAAAGGCACTGAATGTTTTTAGAGACACAGTTGGAAGCATAGTTTGCAAGTTCAAAGTTAAGGGAACAGTTGTTACACTACCTGGAGGGGGCAGAAAAAGGAAGCTATCAACAACTGCAACCTGATTTTGACGAACAGAGAACTGCAACCAAGGCATTTGTCAAGGGTAAAGATGTGTTTGCAGTCCTTCCTACGGGATTCGTCACTTACTGCGTTGCTCTGATTGGTTGTAGGTCTATTCAATTGAGTGCAGAGTTTTTTTCGATTAAGACACGCCTCATAATCAAAACCCTACGGAGCAGTATCAGACTCACATTCTGACTAGAATATGAGTATGACGAAGTCAGGCTAGGAAATCCTAAGAGAAAACATAAACACAAACGGGTGCAGATATCTTGGATGCAGATGTAAAGATTTTAGATGAGAGGGAGGAGTAATCTAGCTAGCTAACTGATGTTAATTGCTAATGTTAAATGCTAAAAATAAACAGTATTAAAACTAAATGGAAAGTATTAAAACTGAACTGCCAACTACTTTGAGTGTCTTGTCGTACTGTAGTGGACTTGAAATGTATACAGGACAGATTATTAGCAAACTTTCAACAGCTGACCTAAGGGCTGGCATTCTCTCACACCTCATTGAGGACTTCCTGTGAGGTGTTAAGGAATCTGGAAAAGGGGGGTCATCAAACCCCCTCACTAGAACCCACAGTCATTGCCAAAGGGTGAAGACAACAGATTCAACGGATGTAACTCAACAGTATCTTGACTGTCCAATAAAGGGAGTTTTTATTATACATATATCACAAAGTTTGCACATGTCATGTTTCTCTTTACAGATAACTATATAGTTGGCTGGCCAGAATATGTTGGGAGGTTCCACAGAGTCCAACGTATGTTTCCCCCCCATGGGATGAGAAATTTCAACTTCATGTAAATGTCCACGGCCAGTTCCTTTGTACTAATTGTATTTGTACCAGTTTGGTGACCTGAAGTCTGTGAATAAAGTAATCAATGTAAATGTGGTGATCCCTGTCCTTTTGTTTCCACTGGCCAGTGAACTGATTTCCATTTTTTATGCAGCAGGAATAAAGTGGGTGTCACCTGATCGGAGGAAGAAACTCTTTGTTTTAGTTCGAGGAGTCCTTTTTAACCGAGGCTCCTGGCATACATTTTGTGCGTTGCCATAGCAGTGCATTAGATTAGTATAGATTACTAAACTGAACCGTATTGAATTTGCTTAGATCGCAAGGCGGATTTAGAAGTTTGTAATACTCTTGGTATTGTATAATCTGTATTATTTTGTGTCAGTTAAAGAGTTGTAATTTATGCCGTTTAACTGGAATTAAATTTTATTTACTTTTATACCAAGTTTTGTCTGAAACATTCTTAGTTATTTCATAGTATGTCTAACTATAACGAGAAACATATATCTATCCTGTTAACGCTCTGCTCATAGTGTTCAGCTCTGATCTCACACACACACACTTCAGCGAGGTTGTCACGTATCCGTCCGTAGTAGAGATAGAGACAGGCGCGAAGGTACAATAATCCCACAGAAGTTTATTTCAATAAACAAAACACAGCCACGAGGGGCAAAAACAGGAGTCACTGGAAACTTGAATACACTTAAGACACGTAACAGGATGCATTGACCAACAAGGGAATGACAGAAACATGAGGGCTAAATACTA
>JACXGM010036415.1:0-11391 GCA_016801145.1 Umbra pygmaea
CACACACACACACACACACACACACACACACACACACACACTTATTATGAACATATGAACACACACAGCTCCCATGCCTCCAGAAACCTCTCATACACACACACGAACACACACACACACACTTATTATAAACATATGAACACACACACACACACTTATTATAAACATATGAACACACACAGCTCCCATGCCTCCAGAAACCTCTCATACACACACACACGAACACGAACACACACACACACACTTATTATGAACATATGAACACACACACACACAGACACATTCACAGACATGCATTCTGGATGAAGGTATTTTGGACCATTCCTCCTTGTAAAACATCTCCAGTTCAGTCAGGTTTGATGGTGGCCGAGCAGGGACAGCCTGCTTCAAATCACCCCACAGATTCTCAATGATATTCAGGTCTGAGGACTGGGATGGCCATGCCAGAACATTGTACTTGTTCATCTGCATTAATGCCAGAGTAGATTTTGAGCAGTGTTTTGGGTCGTTGAACTGTGACTGTGGTCTTCCATTTCCTCACCATGTTCCTCACAGTGGACACTGACAGCTTAAATCTGTGCGATAGCTTTTTGTATCCTTCCCCTAAACCATAATGTTGAACACTCTTTGTTTCAGGTCATTTGAGAGTTGTTTTGAGGCCCCCATGTTGCCACTCTTCAGAAAACAGTCAAAAAGAACAACAACTTGCAATTGGTTACTTTAAAAACCTTTTCTCATGAATTGGTTCACCAAACCAATTGTGTGTTCCAATTAATCAGTGCTAGGTACTTACAGGTATTCAAATCAACAAAATGACAAGGAAGCCCAAATGTATGCACCTGTCTAATTTAGTTTTCATGTAAATTTTGATTGCAAATCTTCTGTTAATCCAATTAACCTCATTTCACTACTGAACTATTACTGTCTCTTTCAGTTATTTGACAGATCAAAATGAAATTGTTGATCCAAACACCCAATTATTTATTAATGAAAATCATGGAAATTGTCAGGGGTGCCTAAACCTTTGCATACGACTGTATGTGTGATGATTTACTGTTACTATACACCCAATTATTTACCATGTTACTATAAACATGATGAAAAATGTTACTACATGTGAGAATTTACCATGTTAATACACCTGATGATTTATTATGGTACTAAACGCGTGATGATTTACCACGTTACAATATGTGACCCACCACCTATATCTATGTGTTGATTCATGTTACTATAGATATTACTATTTACCATGTTGCTAATCACATCATTATTTTCCATGTTACTAGACATACAATGATGGTGCCATGTTACTATATGTGATGAATTACTGTGTTACTACACATGTGAGGATTTACTATGTTACCATACATGTGATGACATACTATGTTACAATACATGTGTTGTTTTATATTACTACACATGTGAGGATTTACCATGTTGCTATATACATTAGGATTTACCATGTTATTATACATGTGAGGATTTACCATGTTGCTATATACATTAGGATTTACCATGTTATTATACATGTGATGATTTATCATGTTATTATACATGTGATGATTTACCATGTTATTATACATGTGAGGATTTACCATGTTGCTATATACATTAGGATTTACCATGTTAATGTACATGTGATGATTTATCATGTTAATATACATGTGATGACTTACCATGTTATTATACATGTGATGATTTACCATGTTATTATACATGTGATGATTTACCATGTTATTATACATGTGATGATTTACCATGTTATTATACATGTGAGGATTTACCATGTTGCTATATACATTAGGATTTACCATGTTAATGTACATGTGATGATTTATCATGTTAATATACATGTGATGACTTACCATGTTATTATACATGTGATGATTTATCATGTTAATATACAGTGGGTACGTAAGTATTCAGACCACTTTTAAAATTTCACTCTTTGTTTCATTGCAGCCATTTGATAGAATAAAAAATGTTCATTTTATTTCTTATGAATGTACACTCAGCACCCCATTCTGACAGAAAAAAACAGAAATGTGGAAATTTGTGCAAATGTATTAAAAAAGAAAAGACACTTTGCTGCGACACTCATATTTAACTCACATGCTGTCCATTTCTTCTGATCCTCCTTGAGATGGTTCTACTCCTTTATTGGAGTCCTGCTGTCTTTAATTACACTGATTGGACTTGAATAGGAAAGGGACACACCTGTCTATGTAAGACCTTACAGCTCACAGTGCATGTCAGAGCAAATGAGAATCATGAAGAAACTACTTGAGGAGCTGAGAGACAGAATTGTGGCAAGGCACAGATGTGGCCACAGTTACAAAATAATTTCTGCAGCACTCAAGGTTCCTAAGAGCACAGTGGCCTACATAATCATTAAATGATGGAAAAAGTGTGGGACAACCAGAACTCTTCCTAGACCTGGCCGTCCAGCCAAACTGAGCAATTGTGGGAGAAGAGCCTTGGTGAGAGAGGTAAAGAAGAACCCAAGGATCACTGTGGCCGAGCTCCAGAGATGTAGCAGTGAGATGGGAGAAAGTTCCACAAAGTCAACTATCACTGCAGCCCTCCACCAGTCGGGGCTCTATGGCAGAGTGGCTCGAAGGAAGCCTCTCCTCAGTGCAAGACATATAAAAGCCTGCATAGAGTTAGCCAAAAAACACATGAAAGACTCCCAGACTATGATAAATAAAATTCTCTGGTCTGACAAGACCAAGATTGAACTTTTTGGCGTTAATTCTAAGTGGTATGTGTGGACAAAAACCAGGCACTGCTCATTACCTGCCCAATACAATCCCAACAGTGAAACATGGTGGTGGCAGCATCATGTTATAGGGCTGTTTTTCAGCTGCGGGGACAGGACGACTGGTTTCAATTGAAGGAAAGATGAATGCGGCCAAGTAAAGAGATATCCTGGAAGAAAGCCTCATCCAGAGTGCTCAGGACCTCAGACTGGGCCGAAAGTTCACCTTCCAACAAGACAATGACCCAAACACACAGCTAAAATAACGAAGGAGTGGCTTTGGAACAAGTCTGTGACCATTCATGAGCCCTGACCTAAACCCAATTGAGCATCTTTGGAGAGACCTGAAAATGTCTGTCCACCAACGTTCACCATCCAACCTGACGGAACTGGAGAGAATCTGCAAGGAAGAATGGCAGAGGATCCCCAAATCCAGGTGTGAAAGACTTCATTCCCAAGAAGACTCATGGCTGTACTAGCTCAAAAGCGTGCTTCTACTCAATACTGAGAAAAGGGTCTGAATACTTATGACCATGTGATATTTATTTTTTTAATAAATTTGCAAATATTTCTACATTTCTGTTTTCTTTCTGTCAGGATGGGGTGCTGAGTGTACATAATGAGAACTAAAATTAACTTTTTTGATTCTATCAAATGGCTGCAATGACACAAAGAGTGAACATTTTAAAGGGGTCTGAATACTTTCCGTACCCAGTGTACATTTGTTAATTTAGAAATGCATGTTGCTCGTAGCTCCTCACCTCTTTAGCATGAGCGCCAGGGTAAGCTGCTTGCGGAGTTCCTCTGGGGCGTGTGTTTGTGTTTTGGGGGCGTGTGTGTTTGTGAGGAAGGTGTGTGTGCTCAGAATCACACTGCTGGTCACGCCACTCTGCGTCTGACACGTCAACTCTCCATTGTACAGCAGCAAGGGCTTGTGGGAAAACGGGAGCTTGGTGCTGCCTACAAACACGACCCTAGGACCTGGAGAAAGAAAGAATATCAATGCTGAGCCACATGACTGTTTTATTATACAGGACGTGTTTTATTACACATTGTGTTTCAGTAGACAGTGAGTGTGTTTCATTATACATTGTGTTTCAGTAGATCATGAGGGTTTCTTTATTAAGTATGTGTTGCATTACACATTATTGTGTTTCAGTAGAGAGTGTGTGTGTTTCATTATACAGTACGTGTTTTATTACACATTGTGTTTCAGTAGACCGTGAGTGTGTTTCATTATACATTGTGTTTCAGTAGATTGTGAGGGTTTCTTTATTAAGTATGTGTTGCATTACACATTATTGTGTTTCAGTAGAGAGTGTGTGTGTTTCGTTATACAGTATTTGTTTTATTACACATTGTGTTTCAGTAGACTGTGTGTTTCATTATACAGGACGTGTTTTATTACACATTAGCCGCTTTCCGACCGCAGGGATTTTTGCAGTTCCTAGAACATAACGTTCCTATAACCCTTGCTTTCCGATAGAAGAAATTGCGGGATTATGTAGTTCCTCGCACCGCCGTTCCTATAACCTTTTTAGCTCCTACTCCAGAGCACGGTCTTTCCATTTTCCCTTTTCCTAGGTCCACGTTGATTGGTCTAACTTATAAATTACACCGGTCGCTTCGTTTGTCTGTTGCGTATAATGCTACATATCATGCTGTAGCCTTCGTCTTTTGTGTTTCTGTGTTAAGTAGCTACTCAATTTCTATGAATCCAGTCTAGTTTTTAAACGCCGCGGTTCGAACTATTAGGACATTATCTTCACAACATTATTTTTATAAAATTGTAAAATTTTCAGCCTCGTAATCTGAAAGAACAGCAAGCCGCGGTAGGAACCCAGCACTACTTGGGTTGAAAACAACCAGATCATCCGCATACATAAGATGATTTACACACTTATCTCCAATTATACACCCAGTGTTACAAACATTAAACTGTGAAATGTTGTATGTAGCGCTACACTAAAGTCTAGTGACGACGCTATAAAAGCTTGTTGCGGTGCTTGCGTCACGCCCTTATCCCTCCTACCAGTTCCTATGGCCCCTTGACCAGTGCGAATGCAAAGAGCAAAACCGGTTTTGGGGGAGAGTAGTTAGTAGAACTGTTTAGAAGTGGACTGTTCCTATAACTACGTTCCTGTAACTACTTGGTCGGAAAGCGGCTATTGTGTTTCAGTAGACAGTGTGTTTCATTATACAGTGTGTGTGTTTCATTATAAATGATTGTGTTTCAATAGACAGTGTGTGTGTGTGTGTTTCTTTATTCAGTGCATGCGTATGTTCATAATATAGATGAGGGTTTTATGTATGGCATATGTGTGTGTGTGTTTGTAATGTACAGTCGTGGCCAAATGTTTTGAGAATGAAACAAATCCAGATTTTCACAAAGTCTGCTGCCTCAGTGTTGATGCAATTTGCATATACTCCAGAATGTCATGAAGAGTGATCAGATGAATTGCAATGAATTGCAAAGTCCCTCTTTGCCATGAAAATGCACTGAATCCCAAAACAACATTTCCACTGCATTTCAGTCCTGCCCAGAAGGACCAGCTGCCATCATGTCAGTGAATATCTCATTAACACAGGTGAGAGTGTTGACGTGGACAAGACTGGAGATCACTCAGCTGATTGGGAGCTTTAAAAGGAGGGTGGTGCTTGAAATCCTTGTTCTTCCTTTGTCAACTATGGTTACCTGCAAGGGAACACGTGCAGTCATCATTGCCTTGCACGAAAAGGGCTTCACAGGCAAGGATATTGCTGTTAGTAAGACCAACCATATATCGGATCATTAAGAACTTCAAGAAGTGAGGGTCAATTGCTGTGAAGAAGGCGTCAGTGCGCCCAAGATAGTCCAGCAAGCACAAGTCTCCAAAAGTTGATACAGCTGTGGGATCGGAGCACCACCAATGCAGAGCTTGCTCAGGAATGGCAGCAGGCAGGTGTGAGTGCATCTGCATGCACAGTGAGTCAAAGAGGAAGGCCTGGTGTCAAGAAAGACAGCAAAGAAGCCACTTCTTTCCAGTAAAAACATCAGGGACAGACTGCTATTCTGCAAAAGGTACAGGGATTGGACTGCTGAGGACCGTGGTAGTCATTTTCTCTGATGGATCCCCTTTCCAGTTGCTTGGGACATCTGGAAAACGCTTTGTACGGAGAAGACAACCTACCATCAGTCCGGTGTCATGCCAACCGTAAAGGATCCGTAGACCATTTATGTATGTAGTTGCTTCTCAGCCAAGGGAGTGGGCTCACTCACAATTTTGACTAAGAACACAGCCATGAATAAAGAATGGTACCAACACATCCTCTGAAAGCAACTTTGCCCAAACATCCAAGGACAGTTTGGTGGAGCACCCTGCCATAAGTCACAAGTGATATCTAAATGGCTCGGGGAACAAAAGATTGATCTTTTGGGTCTCTTGCCAGGAAACTCTCCAGACCTTAATCCCATTTACCCCTTTTCTACCAAAGAAATAACTGGAAAAGTTTGGTTCCGGTGCCTAACTTGAAACAGTTTTTCATGTTTTGACAGCTAAAAAACGGCTCTCGCCCAGGAACTGGTTCCAGATTAGCACCAACTGTTTGCTGGTCTAGAACCGTTCTTTTACCAATTCGTGCTTCTGTCAGGGGCTGGGCCGGCGTTATTGTGACCAGTGTTGGGTAAAGTTACTTTTATGATTACTTTTCAGTTACTTGTTGAGTTCACAAGTTTTGGGAAGTCCCTAAATAATGATCAGGTAAATGGAGTTCATATCTTACTGGTGACCATGATTGATATGTTCTTTACCCTTTCTATTTGTTTTATAGGTCACTGTTTAGAGATGAACTCCATTTACCTGATAATTTTTCCTTAATTGGGGACATCTCAAAACTTGTGAACTCAACTGAAAAATAATTGTAAAAGTAACTTTACCTAACACTGATTGTGACCAATAACACGACAGAAAGTTTTTGACCCCATTGTTAAAAACAAGAAAGATAGTACAAAGATTGAAGAAAGAGTTTTCTGATCGCAATATAAGATTGCAAAGCCATGAGAAACATTTGCAGAAAGACAATGTAGTCCGCTATTCTAGTTGCTATGCTTGATGTTTGCGCTAGCGTTTCTGGGACAGCTAGGACTTATGGCGACGTACACAGTGACGTAGCAACATTGTTCTCTGGGCTCTCTATTATGTGGAAAAACAAACAGGTCCTGAGAAGGTTTGCAAGTTGAACCAACTAGGAACCATCACCAGTTTAGAACCAGAGCCAGCTTTGGTCGAAACGAGGTACTTGAGAACTTGTGGTCGATCTTCAAGTGGCAGGTGGACAAACAAAAACCCACAAATGCTGACCAACTACAAGTAATGATCATGCAAGAATGGGCTGCCATCAGTCAGAATGTGGCCCAGAAGTTAACTGACAGCATGCCAGGGCGAATTGCAGAGGTCTTGAATAAGAAGGGCCAACACTGCAAATATTGACTGGTTGTATAACATTATTGTAATTGTCAATAAAAGCCATGGATACTTATGGAATGCTAGTAATTATTCTTTCAGTATACCTAATAGACTGCCCATGGATAAAAAGACTGACCAAAAGATACAAGCAAAACATTTTGACAAGTTTGAATTTATATTTCTCTATTCTGTTACAATGCTATCATAAGAATTTTTTTATTTCAATTAAGATATTAGATCATAAACGCTTACCTTTGGTAAAAGTGAAAGTAAATATACCGGTGTGGAAGCTTATCCTGAGTTAGTCAGAAAACATATATTTTTATTAGTCTGTAGATCTGATATGATTGCAGACATTCCAATGGGACAGTTTAATTGTCGCTTCAAATGTTTACAGAAACAGTTTTTATAGCTCTTACAGCGAAAGAATACTATTTATATGTTATAAATTCTGCCATCTTAGTTGAATTTCTATGGGACGGTCATGTCATAATGACGATACAATCTTCAAACTGTTGCGGGAGTTTGACACGACTTGTGAAATGAGACAGTGAAATCCTAATATAAACTGCCACCTGCTGGTCAATTGATGCAAGTACATTAATGTGTAAATAATTATTTTAATTAAATCCTATGGTAAATTTAATTGCTTGAAAAATGTATTTAAAAAAACTAGACCCATCAATCAAAAATCCACAAGAACGCTGAACGGCATTAAGACGCAAATGTTGCCACTACAATGAAATTGATATCTTGAAAATTGAGGGTCCAGATAAGGCGTGAAAAAATAAAAATGATAATAATAATAATAATAATAGAGGCCTGCATTTTCAAGAAACTGCAAATTGTTACACTTCAGGCAGTCACTCGAGTGCTTTTCACAACCTGGTGTCTCAGATTGCGATAGACCGATTTTATTGGCCAGCGGATATATCAGGCCAATATTTGCATTTATCGGCAGATAAGCGGCTGCTGTGTTCACCAATTTTCCCAGGATTATTCATAGACAGGCGTTCACACAGGCAGCTCTGTGTTGCTCGAGATGCTGCAGTTCACGTGCAGACCATGCACTGCCCCTTGTTCTACCTCACCTGTTTTTACTATTTGTTAAATATTGTTATTTTAAGTTCAATAAATACTACTTTTTGAAATTGTAACATTTCTTATTATCATTGTGTCATTTTTATGATGTAAATTGAGGGAGCAAAATCAGTATCGGCTCCAAATATCGGCTCAAGAAAATCAGCAGCCCGTATAGGTCATTGGCTAAGGCTGATGGAAAAAAACGGTATCGGCGTCAGCACTGAAAAATACATATTGGTCGATTCCTAGTCTCAGAAATCTGGTTGCAGGGTTCTCTGACTTTCCCCGGACAAGCATACCTGGTGTAATTAATGCTGCCCCTGATTACTGTAACTTTTTTAGCAAAGCAGCCCAAAAAAGTAAAAAAACCTGTCTTCTGTATATCGTTTTAAATAGGCATCATATTTTGACAAGTTATATGTGCGCAATGACTGTTCATTGTCGAATGGACATAATTAAACCAGCACTCATTGGTGACAGTGCTCAATTTTGATCTACTGTTGGCTGATCTGATGATTTATTATAAATACCCCTTATTCATCATATGCAACGCAATATAGCAAGTTAACCCTTGGCCAGTAGTTTCTTTTAAACTGGTCGTTTTTTCCTGAAAGCCTCGAGGAAAACAGAACGGATAAAAGGTTTGGTTGATAAAAAAATTGGAACAGTTCTGTCGGAACGAAATCAGTGACCCTCTACCCACTATTCTAGACTAATATTAACCATGTGAAGCTAACAAGTGATTATATGTGACTGATTTTAATTGATCCCCTTTCATGGTAGCTACAAACTTATCCTGGCTTCTCTGCAATCACTATTCCCTCCAGACTTGATGATGCAGCTTGGGACAGGTGGACTGCTCATGACAGATGGTCTGGCTACACGCAGTTTCCGCATGATTTGCTATCTAATTGTAATACTAGAGGAAGTGGTTTCTCCAAAAAAAGTATCGGCCATATTCGGCATGCAAAAACACAGATTTATAATTATTTGGAAAACTCATAATCGGCCATAACTAATCGGCCAGTCCGATTAATTAGCCAACCTCTACTTTAGACCCCAATAGAATTCTAGAATTAGACTACAGAATAATCTCTTGTTTTACAGTTACAAGTGTCTCTTTACAACACATCATACACAAACACAAAGCCACTATATACGGCAACTCTTTTCATAATGAGATAAATAACATTGATCTTGGTGATCATGTCAGAGAAATAATAGAGCACAATATCTGCAAAACAGAAATATTTGTAGAGAGAAAATTGAAAGGAATGAGCCAGATACAGTCACTGAGTCTAACATAAGCTAGCCATGACAAGCAAAGGGGAAAGTTTCCATATATCAATGATTTTGGAAGTAATCTGAGAAAACAACACCTAGTTAGATAGTTGTACATCTAAAACTTTGAAACAAGTTTTTTTTTACAATACTGCGCAATAAATATTTCCACCAAACAACTCGTCTTGCTCATATAGCCTACCTTTACTTTTTCAAAACAGGATTGCAAATCATCACTTACAGTTATTAAAAGATTCATAGCAGTAAAAACTGGCAACAAACACAACACATAAGCAATGTTTACTTGTTAATCACCTAATCAATACGGCTTTCAAGGAGCAAGTCTGTATTCAAATCAGTATTCCCAAACAACAAAACCTGTAGCAGTAGACCGGATAACTATCAGAGTGACTGCTAGAGCATTTTCCATGATTATATTTTCCACAGGATGTACAAGGAGTCTAGTATTTGACGTCTAGTCATAGCAAGTACTGTTCTTGGTTCTTGTTTTTCCTATCCCCGCTTCTAGGTATGACGTCCTGTCCTAGGAGGGATACAACCTGTCCTTATGCCCGAATACTAGTATAGACTGCCACCTGCTGGTCAAATTATTAAATTACAAAGGAATTATTCACCCATTCAAATACTATGGGATTTTAATATCTTATAAATGGCAAAAATAATAATAATAATAAAGAATTAAAAATAATTGATCGCCTTGCACATCAATCAATCAATAACAATAAAATTAAGGGTAACATTAATTTGATTTCGCTATCGCTCAATCAAAATATTTAACAGGCTACATCATTGTCTGGTGCTGGCAGTGTGTCACAATTGCCCCCTGATGGCAGTGACATCATTTGTAATTTGATTTGAAATTTGCTTATTTTTCCTGTTTCTTCAATTTGTCCTCAAAATTGATATGTTAGAAGCAGGAAAAATGGGGTCTAATTGTAATGGCTAGATGACTGGGTCACAGCATCTCCAAAAACGCAGCTCTTGTTGGGTTTTCCTGGTCTGTAGTGGTCAGTACCTATCAATAGTGGCCCAAGGAAGAACATGGGGTGAACCGGCGACAGGGTCATGGGCGGCCAAGGCTCACTGATGCAATTGGGATACAAAGGCTGGCCCATGTGGTCCGATCCAACAGTCGAGCTACTACTTGCTGAAAAAGTTACTGCTGATTCTGATAAAAGTTGTCAGAACACACAGTGCATCACAGTTTGTTGTGTAACGGCCTGCTGTTTTGGTGGCAAAAGTGGGACCTACACAATATTAGGCAGGTGGTCATAATGTTATGGCTGATTGGTGTATGTGTGTGTCTGTACCGTAAATGGTATTTTTATGCATGGCGTAGGTGTAGACTTTGTCGTCGTCAAAAGCCACAAACACTCCTCTGTCAGCTGGCCAAGTCTCCCACAGAACAGCAGTGATGGTGGGTGAAAAGCTGGGGATCTCCAAGTGGGAGTCATTCACCTGGATCACACACACAAACACGTGATATTAGTGTGTGCCTGTTGTTGGGATGTGTTTATTTTTTATGTGTGTGTGTGTTGATACTGTACAGTAGACTCATCATTTTGCATTCACATTTACCCCCTATATTTCACACGAAACAGTTGCAATAAAAAGGAATCAATCAGAGTGCAGTTAATTGTTAGCATCAAACTCAGGGGCTTGAATCAGAGTGCAGCTAATTGTTAGCATCCAACTCAGGGGCTTGAATCAGAGTGCAGCTAATTGTTAGCATCAAACTCAGGGGCTTGAATCAGAGTGCAGCTAATTGTTAGCATCCAACTCAGGGGCTTGAATCAGAGT
>JACXGM010036416.1:0-11391 GCA_016801145.1 Umbra pygmaea
GGGGGGGGGGGGTTAATTTCTGGGATCGTGGAGTGTTGGGGTGGTGGTGACGTGGGTGGGCCGTGTCCGGCCTCGCTCTCCGGTGCTGTTGGTGGCGGTACATGCACCTCAGGAAACTATTGGTGCGATCCGCCATAAACCCCACAGAAGAAGAAGAAGATGTCACCTGCAGTCACCTCTACCGATTGGCGCTCATCTGTGGACAGTGGTTAACCTTTTGACTGGTGTCAAATGTTGATTTACTTGCATTCCATAGTACATTCATTGTTGGGATTTCACCGTATACAATCTATGGATTTCACACATTGGTGCAGTGAAGTCTCCTTTAAAATGACTTCTTATTAAATAAGATAAAAATAGAGAGACAATTTACTAAAAACAAAACAATTTCAAAGTTAATATCAAAATGTTCTGGTTTACATGTAGTTTCAGGACCTGAAACGCAAAGTCACTTTCCCTAAACACATTTTAACAACAAGGTGATTCCAAACACTGTCGAAATGTGTAAACGAAAAATTACGTCATTCAATAATCCTAACCGAGGGCTGCGCATGTTGGCCTTACAAACACAATCCTGACCACACATGTTTTAAGTCGTAAAAGCGTTTCTAAAACGGTGTAAGATTAGTCAAATATTTACTTAAATATTATTAACTTAAAGATGTAAAACCCAATTATAATAAGTTTAGAGAAATAAAAAAGGTGGACATTTGTTTGTAGTATAATTTGAAGATACCAAACTCCTTTCTGTAGATGGCGCTACAGTTTGTCTATGGTTAATATTGCGGAAATTTACCCGGATGTAGTTCAGGGTTTTCGCGCAACGTTTCAGTCCGAAATATACGTTTCTCCACATTCATTCAGAACAATATTAACACATCACAAACATGTAAGTTTACAGAGCAAATGTTTTATACGAAATGCCTCTTCAGTGTTTACTTGTGTTAAATTATTAGTTCGCTCATAGAAAGTTGACGTATTCATTCTAATGGCTACATGCTTCTCTACCAGCTAGCTAGGTAGCTAACATTAGCTTGCTAAACAACGTTGTCGTTAGCATACTTACATTTCGACCACGTACTGCTAAACGTATACATAACTATAGCTAATAATAATATTTAGATTGTGTTTTGTCACATGGTTGATATAGTTAGCTAAACAACTAAATTAGCTGCCTTTATCTCAAATCGGCATGTTCAAAAAAGTTTGACACACTGAACCCGGTTCCTTCCTAGTTTTATTATTAGTAATTATTATTTCTTGCCTTGCGATATGTCTGGGTATTTGTAACTATCGTATCGCTAAACATTTCATGATATCTGCTGGTTGTGAAGGTCTTTTAAAACGAGTCTGCCTGATCAATGTTATACCATGTGGTGTTTTTAGGAGTTTGCTAAATAAGCCCAAATCCGAGATGACTCCAGAGGAGTTGCAGAAAAGAGAAGAGGAAGAATTCAACACTGGACCCCTCTCTGTGCTCACCCAATCGGTCAAAAGTAACACACAAGTGCTCATAAATTGCCGCAACAACAAGAAGCTCCTGGGACGCGTCAAAGCATTCGACAGGTTGTTATCTGAATTAATAAACAAATAACATGACCAGAAATTATAGTGATTTTGCCTGAAAATAACCTACTTGATCACTTTTCAAAACACAACATGTTCCCTTTGAATTATTCTATTAGCATGTGATTTTTTGTCTTGTCTTTGTAGACACTGCAACATGGTGTTAGAGAATGTGAAGGAGATGTGGACAGAGGTTCCAAAGAGTGGCAAGGGTAAAAAGAAGTCAAAGCCTGTGAACAAGGACCGGTATATTTCCAAGATGTTCCTAAGAGGGGACTCTGTCATTGTTGTGTTGAGGAATCCTCTAATCACTGGCACTGGGGGAAAGTAGATGGAACATCTAACCAAAAGTCTTTTGCACCGTTTCAATGGGGAATCTTTTACTTTTTCTTTTTGAAAAATTCTGATAGTCTTTCCCTGTTTTAGTCAGTTTAATTTTGTTTGGTTTATACTGAATACAGACCTTCTTCAGCTGGGCGGTGTTTGTTAGGACACAAGGTTGCAGAAATAAATGTACCCTTTTTAGAGTGAGTAGTACCATCATATTAACATTTACAACATTAAACAAGGTTAAATGTGGTTGAGTACTTAAAAATATTATTTGGAAAATTTCTGAGAGAGAAAATCTGTAATTAAATCAGCTCAGTGCATTCCCTTTCTATGTAAACCTTCTAGTGTTTCACTACAGAACATGGCCATGGGCTACTTTGTGATGGCCATGGGCTCATTTGATACCTGTTTTCTATGGAATGACTGACTTTAATTTAGCATTTGAATCTCATTCTCATGAAACACCCACCATTTTGTAAACTTATTCAAAGATCTGCAGTAGGTCCTCAACTTAATCAGAATTAGTTGGTTCTAACCTGTTGAGAGGGATTTATTGAAATACTCAATGGTATGCTAAAAAGTAAAATCATATGGTCCCCTTCTAGTTGTGTAATGTGAATTTGTTGCTTGATACGACAACCAACATAGATTGGATACATTCAAATATTTTGCCCCATCTTGTTGTTTTTCAAACTGCTGAATTTTGTACGTCAGTGCCATTTATATATGACTGTAGAATGTTTTTGACATTCCTACAAGGAGTGTAATCCTTTTTTTTTGTGTTAATAAATGTTTTTTTCGTATGTTCATGTGTGGCTTGTAATGTAGCTGGTAAACTCTGGAATATTTTAAGTTACTTCCTGAAACAATTTTGGTATACATGATTTTCCATTAGGTCGTTGCACTGCCAGACAGACAATGCGCTACAGTACGGATTCTGCAGTATCTATGAGATGTCACTACCCTCTAGTGGTAGGCTACTGTGCATGGAGGATATTGGGTTTGCTACTATTTTTAGTTTTACCAAAGAATATGCCACTTATTTTTAATATCTCAACCATGTATCATTCATGGCTTCATCAATGATTTTTAGCCAATATTTAACAATCAACTTTAAGTATAGATTGCTTGAGCTAAACTACATAATAATATCTTTTCTTGCCGGTTCTAATGCTAAAACTAAATATTTAACTATGTACAACAATAGCAGCAATGGTCATAATAGCAGCAAGACAGTATTGGCATAAATTCCAGGAGATAAATGAATATGTACACTGAGTGCATGTTTGTACACCACAAGTTAAGCAGAGCGGGTGTAGCTGGACAGTTTCAGCAGGCTGGGGGATTCTGGGTATTAACCGTGTACCTATTAAAGAACCTTTGCCTGTCATCTGATCGTGGTCGTGGATTTCAATAGATGTTTTATTTACCCTTCATTAATACAGGCCACCTTGACTGTAGATCATTAGTCAATGTATATTTCCTCTAATAGATTTACCTAAATTATTACATTTTTCAGTAAACAGGAAGTTTAACAAAGATCTGAATTTGTCTGAGAGGATATGAAAACCTCATTTCAACTGTTTAACCACATTTGTTGCTGTAGATTAGACACCAGAGCATAGAACCATCCACATCTATTGCTTTCCTGAAATGTGACTTTAAGCTTAGACATTGTACTTTGATCTTATTTGCTGTGAAATAATTAAAATAAATGTAAATCAAATTTATATTATGAAGCCTTTTACAACATCAGTTGTCACAAAGTGCTTTGACACACCCAGCCTACAACCCCTAAATAGCAAGCAACAACAAGTGATGCACAGTGGCTAGCAAAAACTCCCTATTAGGTGGAACCTAGGAAGAAAACTTGAGAGAGGCCAGACTCAAGGGGGTGGCCAGTCCTCTTCTAGCTGTACCGGTAGGGAATCTGAAGGTACACAGCCCAGTTTATTAAGGCTGCATTGTTTATCAGTGTTCTGTTAGTGTCCATAAAGATCGGTATGGGTGGGCTTGTATAGCATAAACACAATTAGGTGGTTTGGGGCGGGGATAATGGGACGCCGTCTGGAAATGTACAGCTGGAGTCGCCAGTCAGAAAACATGATCACCAACAGCAGTGGTGTGAGCACAAGTACAGCAAAGTGGTCACAGGTCATTGACAGGAAGGAGTCATCAGGCCACTTGGTCCTGAAGCATGTTCCAAGGGTTTGGGTCCTAGGATCAACATGCCATCAGAAACAGAGTGGGCATGCCTTAGGTCTAGTACCGCAATATAACTCTGAGCCCAAAACAATAAATACGTAAACAGTCTCTTGTCCGGTCACATAAACCAATGAAAGGAAAGTGGGGACTGAGAAAGGACAAAATGTCCCTAGTCCCCTGGCACAAACCATTGCAGCATAACATCTGGGGACTGAGACGGGGTAGTCTTGTGTGGCCAGACCTTGGGTAACAACACGAGGTCTGGTCAGAATGCTAATTTTTTTTGCACATCTGGTAGTAGAGAAAACACCTTACAAATAGTACATATACATTTTCACAGCATTTACAAACTCCACACTGAGTTTATACTCTTCAGCAGGAATTGCGCTCAGTTTTTTCCGAAGCAGTAGCAGAAAGGCAGTGACGTCCCTTCCCTGTCCTTTTCCGGTCCCTCACCTGTGCTCAAATTTGTGCAGACATCTATACTGTAGCCATTTAAAGCTTGCGGAAATAACAGTTCGGCTTGCGAGACTAGAGACGAGTGGGGTCTGGAGACTTGGTCCTGCAGAGAGAAAACCTCGGGCAGGACCAAAGTGACATAGCCAAGACCAAGGCCGTAGGAGCAAGTTTGATATTGCGGGGGACACTTAATACATCTTTATCTAATTGTTTTTATTGTTGGGGGGGACCATCTTACCTGCATATAATATTGGCGGGGGACATGTCCCCCCATCCCCTTAAGGCCTTAGCCAAGACCACACCACCAAAGGGACACCAACAGACCGCAACCACCCACACATGTGTAGGGTATCATGGAGGCAACATGAGCATGCCAGTGGCTCAGCCCCTGAGTGGCGCTGGAGCAAGGATATCCCAGTGGAGAGGGGGGAGCCTACCAGGCAAGCCAACATGGGTGGTTCGTGAAACAGTGCTGCTGCTCACTTTTAGCTCCCTGGGCCAGACTACACTACACTATATCATAGAACTTACTTAAGAGATGAGACGTCAGCATAGACTTAAATGTTGAGACTAATTCTGCATCTTTCACATGGGTTGGCAGTTCACAAATGTGGAGCTCTATATGAGAAACCCCTTCCTCCAGCTGTTTGTTAACAAATTCTAGGAGCAGTAAGGAGGCCTGCATCTTGTGAACATAGTGTACATGTAGGTACATATGGCAGCACTACATCAGACAAATAATTAGGGAAAAGTCGTTTGTAGTGCTTGTAGGGAAACTATAAAAAATATTTTGCTTACATGATTGAATTTCAGTTGAGGCTGGCAAACTTTAATTTAAGACGGTGGGCTAATGTTAATGTCTGGACTGGCGTTAATGAAATGGTATCTCACACTGAGTTTATTGTTCTCACGCTGGTTTTAATCTGTTTAACTCCATACCATTATGAAATAATCAGAATTGGGTAACAAGTTACTTTTACATGTGATTCCTGTGATCCGATTATTTACTTATTAAAAAGTAACTTACCCAACTCGGGAAATAATTCACTACAACAGTTATGAAATCTGGGTTGTAAAGTATTTGATAATAAATATGAACTATACATTTAGCAGCCACTTCATTAGGTACACCTGGCTGATACTGGTTTTGACCCACTTATGCCTTCAGAACTGCTTTAATTCTTAATGGCATAGAGTCTACACGGTTTTGGAAACATTCCCCAGAGATTTTAGTCCATATGACATTATTGCATCACTCAATTGCTGTAGTTTGTTGGCTGCACATCCATGATGTAAGCTCCCATTCCACCACATCCCAAAGATGCTCGATTAGATTGAGATCTGGTAATTGTGGAGGACAATTGAGTACAGTGAGCTCATTGTCATGTTCAAGAAACCAGTTTAAAATGATGTGAGCTTTGTGACAATGCAAAATATTCTGCCGTAAGTAGCCATTAGAAGATGGGTACACTGTTTTCATAAACAGGATGGACATGGTCATCAACAATACCCAGGTAGGCTGTGCCATTTAGATGCTCAGTTGGTACTAAGTTGGTACACCCAAAGTGGGCCAAGAAAATGTCCCTTACACCATTACACCACAACCAGCAGCCTGAACTGTTGATACATGCCAGGATGGATACATCCTTACATGTTGTTTATGCCAAATTCTGACCCTACCATCTGAATGTCTCAGCAGAAAATGAGACTAAACAGAGAAGGAAAAAAATTGTCAAATTTTGGTGGGCCCATGCACATTGTAGCCTCAGTTTCCTGTTCTTAGCTAACAAGAGTGGAACCCAGTGTAGTCTACTGCTGCTGTAGCCCATCTGCTTCAAGGTTCGACCGGTTGTGTGTTCAGAGTTGCTATTCTGCATAACTTGGTTGTAATGAGTGGTTATTTTAATTACTGTTGTCTTTCTATCAGCTCAAACCAATCTGGCCATTCTCATCTGATCTCTGCCATCAACAAGGCATTTTCTCCCAGAGAACATTTTTTTTTAACATTCTCTGTAAACCCTAGATATGGCTCTGTGGGAAATTCCCAGTAAATCAGCACCTTCTGAAATACTAAAATCAGTCTGGCATCAACAACCATGCCACGTTCAAAGTCACTTAAATTATCTTTCTTCCCCATTCTGATGTCTGGTTTGAACTTCAGCATATTGTCTAACCAAGTACATGCTTAAAGGCATTGACTTGCTCCTACTTGATTGGCTGATTAGATATTTGCGTTAACAAGCAGTTGAACAGGTGTACCTATGAAGTGGCTGGTGAGTGTAGCTTTAGGCTAAGCTTTTCTCAGATGGAGCCGCCCAAGGTTTAGAGTTGTTTTCATTAAGAGAAGCTGTCGGACCCAATCATTGACAAAGGCAGGGCAGCACTGTGGTCCTGGAGGACCAAATATCTTCTTCCTGATTTACTAAATGTCGCCTTAAGAAGTAAATGTTGTTGTGAAATAGGGCCCTTTGGATTCTTTATCTTCTATTCAACTAATATAGAGCTGGAAGATCAGGCTTATTCTTATTCTTAGTTTGCCACATTTTGGAAAGTCTGCAGAAATATCTTTTGCTGTTTTCTTTTACCAACATTTGTTATTACTACGTCTGACATGATTAAATGTATAGAAATATAGTTAATAGAACTGACGAATCATTAACTTAAATGGGGAATTCTGTTATATATATATATCTAAATTCTATTTATATCCATGGTTATATTTGTAATAAATTGTAGCCCCTTTATCATTATCCAAAACCATCTCTGCTTTTGTTTCAGGTGTTGATTTTTTATAAACACTTTCAAAACATACAAATATAACAACATTCAAAATGTTTAAGTCAATGAATAACCAGGCCTACATAGACAATTCATAAATAAATAAAGACAAAGAATATTTTGTAGAACATCAGAGTGGTCTAGTATATTCTGTTTCAGGTGAAACCAATGACCGTATACAGGAGGGTGAAACTATAGTCAACCTGCTACGTCAGCTTGTAAGCTTAGGCTATGGAGCAGTGTGACCGGGGAGAGATGATTTCCAAAGATTTACGTTAATCAATTAACATTTATTTGATTACGCTTTTATTTTTTACATCAGCCGTAGTCACAAATTGCTTTGCGCCAACAAATAACTAGCCTAAACACTAAAGAGCAAACAAAATTTTGTGGAAACACAGTGGTGGTATATACTGCTAGGAAAGGTCCCTGCCTTCATACCTCAGTCATCCATTGACCCTCCTCCCGTTGAACCAGGAAATTGTCGTGGTGTGCCGCCAGGCCGCTGCCTATTCTCCCCATTTGTGCACAACACAAGCGGATTGGGGTAGCTGGATTGATATATGCCTGTATCATCACATTTTTACGATCGTTATATCTTATGTCTTGGATTTTTTTTACACCGGCGTCTTATCCGAAACCAAATATTTATTTTAGGGAGAAGATTTGAAGTCTCGGCAAACAATGAGGTAAGGCCGTTAAATCTGATTTAATTGTGTGGCTTGTTTCGATATCTCTGCGATGTAATTGTCGCGTTGTAATATTGATGTTATTTATGTTGATTGTTGTACTCATTTCTAGAAGGCGACACATTGTAAAGTGACAATGGTTGATTGTCGTGTCATTTTCTTTTTTTTAAATGAGAATTCACAAAGAAACTACGAATATGATTTATGGTTAGGCTGTACTTGTGGGGCACAGCTATGAAAGCAGTCCGAAGCGTCAACTATCGGTGTTAATTAGGTTTTTTGTCTGATCAAACTTTACTCATATTTGCCATATCTATAACTGTTTGTTAATGTCGCTAGTGCATGGCATTTAGCATATATTTCACTTATTCTCCCAGCAGTGATGGCTCTAGAACTGCTCTGCAAGAAGAAAATATTTGCAGTGTCACATTTTTTCCAGGAGCGTAGCCTAGATTCCCTCTAGATATGGTCCAACAAAAACTGCTGCATAGGATGTTTATTATAAACAATTTTGATGGAATATAACACGCTGTGACACTTTGCCAACTCAACTTCATGAAGTTGTTGACACTGAGAATACGTTTTATAAAACGGCTTAGGTGGGCTACTGTAATAGAAAAAAAACAGAGCCAACTGAATGACCCACACTGTACTGTTAATTTACATAATTTAAAAGATGCTCATACCCAGAGCGATTCAGAGTGATGAGTGTACACTTTTTGTTCTTGCCCGAATCAAAATCAAACACACAACTCTTTTGCAAGTACAAGATTCCCAGATCCCTTATAACCCTGACGATTATTTTCTGAAAATAGAAATGGAGAATGTGTTATGTTTGTGCCCAAACACTCATGCCAGAGCAATTTCTGTACACACGAAGAAGTGTACAGAAGTCAGGTCATCCTTTGTAGTGTTATTATCCAGTAGCTCTACTAATGTTGTGAGCAGAGAACCTCTACAGTCTGTCTGAAGTAGCATAATCCCCAAGATATCAGTGGACACGGCTTACAGCTCCTCGCCAGAATCACATTCTGTTAACACTCATCCTTAATTACATGACGTCATGTGGAGACTGCTGTCATAAACCCAGGGAAGGCTACCCATTAATGAAACTCAATCTCATTGGTTGGATAGGTGGATACATGGATTTTTTATGGCATTGTTAATACTGTGTGTGAATATCAAAATAAATACAATTAATCATATTTAAATAACCATATTCAAGTACATTTTCAGAATTTGTTGTGCAGAAACAGAGATTGATGTTTACTAATAGTCTATTGTCCTGGAAAAACTGAAATCCATTGTTTGTTGGTGTTTACACAACCTCTGTAATAATAATTTACTCTGACTAAACCCACTGAAACCTATTTATTGTGGATAAAATAATAATGTAAAGTATGTTATTGTCATCCAAACATAGTTTGATTTTGTAATCATATAAAAAAGAATTGGGTATTAAAAATGCTGAAAATATTAGTTATTTGGAGGGTGATCAATGTTCGACAGTCCCGCACTTGAGAGCGGTTGTGGACAAGACGAGGCTTAAAGGGGACTTGAACATGAGAAATTGTTTTTTGAGAAATATGTGAACCCCCAAAGGAATTTGCAGGAGTTATGTTGCATGCACATGATATTTTGGTTGTTATGACTCTACCCTGTCAGCCAGGAAGTCTTGACCAGAATCACCAGCCTTCACCCTTGATTGAGCTTCCTTGCTCTGAAAATGAAATTTGACTTTACGAAGTTACACCTCAACCGGGAAACGTACTAGTTAGGCTGTAGGAGCTGCCCTAAATTTTCAGTTTAATTTCTGTCACAGAACAAGATTTGTGATGGAGAAAAAGCTAACCTGCTGTTAAAGGTTCACCATGTAGAATTTTGCTTAATGAAAACAGAACTACTATCTATTTTAGTGACCAGCTTACAGCAAGTAATTGTGTAGGCACAGCTGGAAAAGATAATGACAAGTGCGTAAAAAGAGGTACAGTTTTGTAAAGGGAAAGAACACTGTCAATGCTTGCAAATGTTAACTCTATTTAAGTAAGACAAACAATGTTTGGGTAAATTAACTCAAAAACAAATGGAAGACACAATGGAATTACAAAAGCTGTAAAACAAATGATATTTTAATAACCGAAAAAGCAGTTTAGATGTGAATATTTATCTAAACATTATGAAGTGCATATTTTCCCACTTCAACCAGAATTGTAATGAAAACATAAGGAGCTGTGCTTGCCAAGTGTTTGTCAATGGGCATATACCGGCCTGTCTTTTAATACAAATCATGCATTGTAGGCAGTGATTTTGTGTCTAACAAAGCACTGTATAGTGTAGGGAATCATTTTCCCATTCAAATATATTTTAAATGTCAATAAATACTGTTTTTACAGCTTTTGTAAGTTTTCTAACTGGAAGGAGAAAGTAGCTTTGTTATTACTGCTTGAATTCTACAAACAGCACCTTTTAGACACCCTACTATGCTAGAGTTTGGAAATCATCTTTAATGGTCATTGAGCTGATATTTCTAACAGTGGGGAAGCAACATTAACGGAAGGAAGAGTGGTTACAATGGATAAAAACAGTTGAGATGTGTTGTTATTATAATGTGTTTCTGTGAAAAGTGTTGCAAGTTGTTTGCGGGTGAACTATTTAATAAAGACTTGATAAACTTGACTGAAATGGGTGTTTGTGGCGGATGAGGAATGCATGGCCAATAGTAATACATGTCACTAGGATGTCTTTTAAGTATGTGGCTGGTCAAATGCCACAATGGTTAGTGACACTTTTAACATGCCTGGCACCCGATCATGCCTCAACCAAACTCTCTCTCAAATTTAATCCTTTTTTGTAGGGTCGTTTACAACAGGGGTCAACTTAATGATGTTGTTACTTATGGGACGGGCCCTTTTCCTCAAAGCTTGTAATGTTAGTCAATAAATGATATAGTGAAAAGCTAGAAGGTATGAACAGAAGGAATAAATAGTGTCTTTCTAACAAGCAAATGTGCCAGGTTATGGGTGCAAATCGGTGTTCTCTCAGTCAACCTGTCTGGTTAACAAAGAAAAGTACATTATGTAGAATTCATAAAAACAGACTCACATTTTAGTAATAACTGTTGTTGTGGGGACACATTAATTAATATTACATTTAGGAAACACTTTATTTGGTTACACTTTATTTGGAGAGTCTGACATTCCATCTGTATGTGCTCTACAGATAGTTTGTTGATGATATGACTATCAACAAACTATCAACAAACCATCTGTTGATAAGCAACCAATTGTGTATTTTAAGGGTAGGGGTAAGTTTAGAATATGTTTTAGGGTAATGGTTAAGGTTAGGTTTAACATAAGGGGAATGG
>JACXGM010036417.1:0-11391 GCA_016801145.1 Umbra pygmaea
ACTAACTTATAATATTTTAATAAGAACATTTACATTTGCAATCTGTATTGCTTAAATACATAATAAATACACAGAATCCTGTGTAATGCTAGCTACATTAAGGGATGCTGGTGGTAAATGTGGATATCGCATAGATCACATAAGTCATTCGCGACTTACCCAATACCATGTTGACATGCTACCTTTGCTCTCCAAAAACCTTAAACTAGCTAAGAAACGGTGCGCAATGTTGTAAAAAAAAACATGTTTATCTAGTTAGCTGAATGGCTGCACAGCTAAATCCACCGTTTTGTTTTGCACTGTTGTTGTTTTTGCACAGTACCTTTTGAAAAGCTGTCTGGAATGTGTCTGGGGAGTAGTTGTTGCACTATGAGCATTATGTGGACTTTAGTATGTTGTTCTATGCTATATTGCACATGTTTTTTATAGCTTGTTATATTTTTCAAGTGTTTTAATCAATGTTTCAAGTTCAAGTAGTTGGAATCTTAGAAAAGCCTTTTTTTACCGTGGTATCGAAATCGGCATTATTTACAGACAGGTGTCCACACAGGCAGCTCTGTGTTGCTGGAGACGCTGCAGTTCACGTGCAGACCATGCACTGCCCCTTGGTCTACCTCACCTGTTTTTACTATTTGTTTAATACTGTTTTTTTAAGTTCAATAAATGTTCCTTTTTTAAATTGAGACATTTGTTATGATCGTGTAATTTATATTGATGTAAATTGAAGGAATGAAAGCAGTATCGGCTCCAAATATCCACTCAAGAAAATCGGCAGCCCGTATCGGTCATCGGCTATGGTTGATGAAAAAAGAAAACGGGTACCTGCATCAGCACTAAAAGCTCTATATGGTCCATCCCTAATACAGAGTTGTTAAATGTACCGAAGACTACACTGTTGACATGAATACGTAGGCACATTTCCAACAAAACACCCCAATGGGTTTTAAAACCAAAAACAATGAGATTAAATCTCTACATTGCTGCAGATGAAATACAGCAGACAGGCTTGTGATGAGCAAATTCCAGGTATTCCAGGTACTATATAAGTACACATATTGATTGATTTTCTATGTTTTTGCATGTGCTTATCAATGTAATTATAGAAATGGTGGTTGTCAATGGTAAGATACATCTTTCACAGAAGTTTCAGTAAGAAAATACAATGTAGAGCCAGAGAAAACAGCTGTGACATAACACACTAGCCAGCAGCATAGCACCCTGTATTCCACTGCTAATTTGCTTCTAAAGCTAAGCAGGGTGGGACCTGGTTAGTCCCTGAATGAGACACCAGTGCTGCTGGAAGTGGTGTTGGAGGGCCAGTAGGGGCCACTCTTCCTTCTGGTCTAAAGACCATTCCCAATGCCCCAGTTCAGTGATGGGGACATCTGCCCCGCGTAGGGTGACATCTTTCGGATGGAACGTTAAATGGCTGTCCTGACTCTCTGAGGTCATTAAAAATCCCATGGCATTATCGTAGGAGGGGTGTTAACCTTGGTGTCATGGCAAAAATTCCGGCCAGGCCTCAATTCAATCATGGCCACCTAATAATCCCCCTCCTTCCTAATTGGCATATATAACTACTCACCTCTCCACCAAATAGCTGATGTGTGGTGAGCGTTCTGATGCAAAATGGCTACCGCGCATCACCCAAGTGGATGAGGTAGGCTTTCCCCCTCACTGTGTAAAGCATTTGTGTTCCTTGAAAGGCGCTAGAAGTTGAATTAATTATTTATTATACTTATTATTTTTATGTGAACGAACGCAGAGAGTAAGTTTGTTCCATAGTCTCTCCTTTAATTTCAATGGCAGGCAACAAAGACAAAAGTGTTTAAAAGCCATAATACAGAAATTGAAATTCACAGCTGTCCACCAATGAAAATCACATTACCACACCACTGCTAGGGCTGAACGTTTATTCTATTTCAAATCGAAATCGCAATTTGAGACAAGACGATTAGCAAATCGCAAAGGTTGCAATTGTTTTGCGCGTCTGGCCCAGGTATTAACTGTCAATGGTTTTAGAAATTCATGCAGTCCTCCTTGTGTGAAAGTTATGCTCACCAATCAGCATTTCACCGGACCTCCAGAACGAGGCAGCGCAAATTGTCATAGCGCTGCCCGGGATTTGGGATAGATAAGCCGAATCATCTACCTTGCCACTTCGCTCTCCAGCGACTCCTTGTATGAAGATCAGGTGCCTGTAAATTAAATCACGGAAGTATAATTGGTGAGCGTAATCATCACGTACATGATTTGACTAAAGGCTTCCGTGTTGGATGAACAGTGTGTAAATATTCGGCAGCTAGGCGCATATGTCCAAAGAGTTGTGGAGCTGCCGACAAGGCAGGGTCAGTGAAAATTGAGGGTAGAGAAATGGGAAAAAATATATATTTTCAGCAACACTTCAGAGTTGACTATGTTGAAAGATTCCTATCAGATCGAGCGCATTGTCCACTACACTTATTAGCATATTATGTGTGATCAATTTCTGAGGTGTGTGTGTGTTAGGGGGATTAGGTGTCTATGAGAGGGAGTACAGCAGTGAACTTTTATGAAAAGGTGTACTATGCTGGGGATTGTATCAAGACATCTGAAGCCATCTTAGGTCGATAGTGCCACAATAACAAAATTTGTATAGAGCACCTAGATTTTCCTTGTGTGCGCCAACATTTTTCAACATAGGGTCACATGTAGGCCTGCACGATTCAGGGAAAAATATGAATTGCAATTTTTTTGCACAATTTTCTTTTCACAAAGTGTAATGTTTAGCACATTTGAACCATTACAATACAAATTGGCAGTACCAAATATAGATTTCTTTTGGCACCTTTAGCACATTGCGCATCACCACAAGCCTGTAAACAGAGGTTTCAATGAATAAAGAAAGTACATATTGTCCATTTAAATACAGTAGGCTACCAAAACTAGTGACATAACACATTGAACAAAATTTGGCCCTGATACAGGCTCTGAACTCATTGAACATGTCTGTGCAAAGAAATACATTTTTAATTAAAATCAAAGTAATTTAAAATTAAATCGGGAAACGGGGTGAATCAAGATCGCGATTTTATAACGATTTATCGTGCAGGCCTAGTCACATGCTGCCCCTGGGGGCTATCTGGAGCCGTTTCACCCTACTGATATCTGATTCCCTCTGATGTCAGACCTCTACTTTGAAGAGTACAGCCTAGTTTCTTTTTTATACCTGAACTTGAGTTCATTGAAAGTATGTCCATTCAAATTGAAACTCAGAGGGAGTCACACAGTCAAAAGAAAGTTGAGAAACTCACCCTATTCCCAAATTGGCCCATTTCAATATCAGTGCTTAATGTAGGAAAATAAATACCTTGCTCACGGACACAACAACCACTGAGCCATCAGTCACCATATATATACATACATACATACACACATATACACACATATAAACATATATACACATATATATACAAACATATATACACACATATATATACACGTATGTGTACACATATATTTACACATATATATATACACATACATACATATATATATAAATAAATAAATAAATAAAACATCTTGTTACATTTGACAGTTGTGTAAGCTAACCAGCTAAAGCCAGCCAAACATCTATTGAAGATTAGGGCAATTGAATGCTGCTAGTTAGGCAAGCACAACGTTGACCAGTATTGAATAGTATTCTCTTGACAGGAAAACCAGCATGATTTGTTCAGTATTAGTTAAGCCAAATTACAGACATCGCAGATACATGCCAGTGAACAAACTCAAAGCCAGTACCCAAGCTCTATAAACTAGACGGGTCAGTGAAGTATCCCAAACAAATATCAAACAAATCTTGTTATTATGATTGAAATTATTTTCAGTTTAAACCCTAGAGGTGAAACGGTAGGCCTAACCCACAGGACAGTATGTATTGAAGTTTAAACCCTAGAGGTGAAACGGTAGGCCTAACCCTCAGGACAGTATGTATTGAAGTTTAAACCCTAGAGGTGAAACGGTAGGCCTAACCCACAGGACAGTATGTATTGAAGTTTAAACCCTAGAGGTGAAACGGTAGGCCTAACCCACAGGACAGTATGTATTGAAGTTTAAACCGTAGAGGTGAAACGGTAGGCCTAACCCACAGGACAGTATGTATTGAAGTTTAAACACTAGGGGTAAAACGGTACACCTAACCCACGGGACAGTATGTATTGCGGTTTGAGGGTTATGGTACAGTACAAATATTTTTAAAAAACAGTTATTAAAAGATCAGTTTTTAGTTTATTATCTGCAGCTAAACACACCTATCGCTCTTGTAATTTATTTTACCTAAGCAGACTCTGCTGATAAGGGCTGCTTGAATACAGAGAGGATAAAACGTTTTTGTTTTGACAACTGCATCTGACCAGGGTTTCCAACACACTTCAGATTTTCTATTTTGGGACTGCATAGTCAAGGCGGAAGACGTCGGTTGTCTAGGCGGCCGCCTTGACTGCAAAGTGGTGCGGGAAACCCTGATCTGCTTCTGATCGACTATATGGACAAAGTAACGTTGTAAAGCCTGCAAGCAAACATACAGTTTAAAAACTCTTATAACATGCAGTTTAGTTTGCACAGGCATTGCCCCATAGCAAAACGTTTGACTTCCCATACGAGCAAAACAAGTTATCCCAACACCTAGACGAACGATTGTTTCACAAAACGTGCATGTGTCATGTTCTCTTAATCGCTTTCTTTCTATACATGTCTGGTAAAAGAAAATAAACCGCACACAAGTGTATGCTCCAACTAGGGCTGGGCGATAATTCAATATTTATCGTTATCGAATTTTGGAAAATAGTATCGAGAAGAATATCCCATATCGACATATCGCGATAACAGCTGGTTTTGTTCTGAAACAAAGAAACATCCAACAAATGAGGAGTATTTCATATTGCTTGTACTGTAGTTCAGTTATACCTGAAACTTCTAAAGATAAATATAACAAGGTCAATACATTTTTTTTGTATGTATTGCTTTTATTTGTTCATACAGCAGAAATACACTTTGATGTAATGCAGTCACAGCAGGTCCTTTATATATTTTAATATATCGTATCGAAAAAATATCTTTCTTATATCGTGATATCATTTTTTGGCCATATTGCCCAGCCCTAGCTCCAACACATATCTTTATTAGACTTTAAATGACAACGTTTCAATCTACAAAGATCTTGGTCAGGTGTTGTTACTGCTGTGTGCCACATCCCTATATAGCCTCTACACATGCATTCCCCACTTTGGGGCACTGGAAGTGCTTTCAGTTATGACCCAACAAGCTCATTATAAGGTAATTCCAAATATCACCTATTTAAAATAATTGGCAGAATTGGTTCTCACCAATAACTATTTCATGTTTTAAAACAATTTCTATTTACAAACAATAGGCACAGCAATGAGTAGCACCATAACTCCTAATTACGCCAACCTGTTCATGGGATTTTCTGAATGAAAAAAAGATCTTCTGTGAGATGAATCCATTTGATAACCACATTAAGCTCTGGCGGCAGTATGTGGGTGATGTTTTTGTCATTTTTTGTGGTGAAGAACCAGAACTGTTAAATTTTTATGACTATTTAAACACAAGTAATGACTTTCTAAAATTGACCATGAGTCACGATAGAAAACAAGACTATGTAGCGCACAAGACACGTAAAAAAAACAGTGTGATCACCTAAAAGGGGTTACCCGGACGAATGGCTGAACAAAGCATCAGAAACATTCAGCAACATGACTCAGGAAGAATGTTTAGATACTACTCGGGAAAAGAAGACAGACAATTTAACTTTTTTGTCGTACGATATTCTCCACTGAGAAAAGAATTTGAAAATACCATCAAAAACCACTGGCAACGAATACATTCTTGGACCATGTAAAACACGGAAACTACAAATGTGCACAATGCAATTGCACACAAGTGCGACTCTTCCAACCACCATAAAAGGGATCATCACCTGTACCACAACTAATGTGGTCTACCTTTTGAAATGCTCATGAAGTTTAGCCTACATGTTAAAGACGCGCTGGGCACTAGAGACCTGGATCTGGGAACACAGGAGCAGAATCCAAAACCATGATCAAAAAAGTCCAGTGGCTACACATTTTATAACTGCCAAATATAATGTGGCCACACTGAAATACTTTGGGATTAAACATGTGAAAGTCCCTAGGAGAGGAGGAGATATAGATGGACTACTTTTATAAAAAGAATCCTAGTGGATACACAGATTAGAAACTAGGGCTGTAACGATATGCATATCGCGAGTAGATATGCACTGCAGAGCCCGTTTGCCTGGCAAAAGTATATAATGCCCACAACATGAACTCTGATATTTCATTTCAAAATAACAGCGCTCCTCATTCATTATAATAATCATTGTTTGTTCATTTCATAGATAGGTAGTGGGTCCATGTTCATGTGTTGCTACAATTAGTCTATTTTGGGTAACAACAGACTCTAGTGAATGATTTTCAAATGTACTTGTGTTTTTTTTGCATGAGACACTGACAATATATTCAATCAATTTGTGTACAACTTATTTGTTAATGTTTTTAATAATCAGTTATTAAAAACATGTTAAATGTGCCGTTTTTGCCATCACATACTCTTATTATTTCCTTACAGACAATACAATTGCATTTGGTTACAATTCACTAGCGTTACAATGAATTCACAATGTTTATTGAAATGAATTAAAACTAGCGCTATTAGTTTGAAATGAAATATCCGATTTCGTGTTGCGGGCATTATATACTGTTGCCAGGCTAACGGGCTCTGGAGTGCATATTTAAATTGCGATACGCATATCGTTACAGCCCTATTAGAAACCATGTCCCCAAAAGGACTTTAATGAAGAGTTTTATATAAGCCATTTCCTATGAATAATTTTGTATACATCTGTATAATAAATATATACACTTGGGTTTATTAAGGGTGTCTGAATTCCATTTGGGGGATAATAGATTGGTCTATTTGACACGTTTCCCATGTCTGTCTACATATAGGGGTATGGCACAGAGCTAAAGATACGTGGTGGAGCATACACGTGTGCGGGTTGTTTTCTTTTACCTGATATATTCATAGCCCTGAACCCGACTTAGGATGTGCGTTTGATCTAACCCAGTATCTATACGTCTGACAAAAAAAAATAACAGGCAAGACTGAAGTTTAGCAATATTAGTCTAGTTGTCTGTAGATGAAGCGAAGGATTTTCCCCTGGCACTCGCCATTGTAGCTCTAGCTCTCCTTCATATGTCACTAACAAAGTTGGAAAAACACCAACAATGATTAAAATGTTGATTATGATGTCTGCAATAGCTCAGAATAACCAGAAATATATTTTCATATCAATAACATTTCTTTAAGAAGCATTAAAAATACAGTAGCTAGCCATTTATTTATTTATAATTTAATGTTCTATGTATGTGTTCATATTAGGGATGCTCATTTCGGGTAATTTTCCTGACCGACAACCAGAACTCGTTAACCGATTATTAACCGTTAACTGATAAGATTATAAGATTCAATTGGCTTTAAATAAAAAAATGTATTGACGAGTGTCTGTAACCCGTTAAATATACAAACATTTTTTTCCACGGATTTGTTTTAATGTCTAAACAGCATACAGAACAGATCAACAACAGCTGCCGGGTGCACCAGCTTTGCGTACAAGTTCACTGGGGTGCAAAGTCCACACTAAACGATACGATGAAACTATTGTTTCATAAACCTGTGTCGATGTTTGGTTTTACTTTCATTTACACACACGTAATGTCCACACCAACCAAAATATTGTAGCAGAAAATTTGTCGCAGACGTTTTCACTTTCTGCTTTCAATAATCAAAGGAAAGTATAGCATTGATGCAGTGTTTATACCGAGTTGTCAAATTATAGAATGAAAACACTCGGTGACAATCTGGAAGGTTGTTGCTTACAGGAGGCCTATTGCAAATAAGGGCTTTATTTCATTAACACAAAACAAAATGTTGATAACGCTTGCTATGCGTTATGTTACTAACTATACAATAACTGCCGAGCACTCCCATTTCATTGAAATTACCATTACGGTCCTCTCCAAAAATAAAATGCTTGTTGTCAATCACTGTGTGTTGTTTTTAAGGTAACCTTATTTCGTCGGCTATAATGCATCAGGAGCATGATGAATTATAGCCGATAAAATAATATATGCTTCCCAATACGATAGCGTTACGTTTCTGTACATGAAAAATTGAAAGCGCAAGTTAATATCACAGTCACCATAAATGTTCAAGGCTTGTCATTTTAAATGAAGAACACGTTGCAGACGCAAAACAGACAGCCGGTATATTTCGCTCCTCATTACCTATATTTCCCCACCTTTCAAAACGAAGCGCCAGGCTCTGGTTGCGCGTGTTAACGCGCCACGTGATTTAACTAATATAGGCTATTTATACATCAAAAATTATATATGGAGAGTTTGGCCAACTAGGGAATCGAATGTTCTGAGCTATCCCGTTATGCAATTGGTTGCGAGGTGGTGACGTGTTTCGTGGACTCCACTTTTGATACAAACATTCTTCTGATTCCCATTGACATAGTACAGGGAATAGTAGAAAAATGTAATCAATAATAAAAAAATTACAAATCACTGACAAAATGCCCAACTGTTTCGCGTTTGGCTGCAATGAAAGACTGGAAAATGGCAAAAAATTTCACAACTTCCCCCGTGAACCAAAAAGGCAAAAAGTGTGGGAGTTGAATGTGAAATTAATGTGTTTTTAGGCTACAATATGGGAAGGGTTTATCGATGTCTGATAATAATAATAATAACAGCCTAACAATGTAGTACATTACAATGCAGCACTAGTTACAGTTTTTGCCATCGAGTAAGTTTAACCTGTCCTCGGCGATATATGAACTACGTCAGGACCCGGGAGACTGAAGAGAAAAAGGTAAACACTGCTCAGAGACTTAAGGCGACGTGTTCACTCACTACAATGAGCAATTTTTAGAGGCCCATTTACAATATAGAAGGTAAATATGCACTGGAATATTTCTGTAAGGGCCTTTTACATATTGACAAACGTTGATAATAACATGTATGTGCCTGTTTATAGTGAAAATAAGCGATTTATTTCAAGATAGCATATTCGCCCCATAAGAGTTACAATGTAGCGCCCATAATTTAAGTTGGCCAAACTCTCTATATACACGGCTCTGCCCAAAAGCGGTGTGCTTGCACAATCTAAACACGGTGTTATGTTGCGGAGCTGGCACTTCACTCATCATATCAACCAATACAGAGCTTGGGCTTCATAATGGGTACTTTCCAAATAGTCACTACATAGAAAAACCTCTCTTCAACTGGAGGGAGATGACATTCGGGGAAATCCCACCATAAACTCCCCAAAGTATGTATGGCATCTTGAAAGAGCACCCTGTACCAAGCATTGCACTAGAGAATGGCCTTGTACTAACCTTGACACACATGAACAAAGCCTGCTTGCCAGCCCTTGTAAACACAGTCAGCGTTGATGTCTTTTAAAGCAGATTTAAAGAAGCTCTTACCCCTGTGAAGACACAGGGAGGCCGAGAAACATCAGGTGACCTCGCTCCTACTTCTCCTTAATATACACAAAAGGACCTGCCCTCCTGAAGAACCTTCTGGTCACAAGTAGTACACTACTAGCTTATCGAAGCAGGGTTTGTGTCCAAAGCAGCCCAGACAATGTCAGAGACTGAGAGGAAGGAATTCATGAAACAGAGATGGACCAATACCAGTACTTGTGAAAAAGGCCCGATACTCCAAGCCGATACTTCCTCCACATTTAAGAGTGTTATGCTGCACAACGCTTTACAGATCGTCATAGATGGCCATAGTTGTTTTCTTAGTGTCAGAGAGGGAATAGTAGCCTACTGTACAATGCAGTATAAAGATGGGAAACAACAATATCAACAAACTGGTAAATCTGATTCACGTAAATGTTTTAAAGGAAATGTAGGCTAGCTGTATTCCAGCACTATGCATATATTTCATATTGATGATAACAATAGTCTACTTCCTCTTTCAGAGACTAGCTTATAAAGCCATTTATTATTATTATTATTGCTTATTGCTATTTAAAAAAGAAAAGCGATTTAAATTAGATAATGCTTCCCTGCAATGAGGTGATTTGTTGCACACAAAATCACTGCCTAAAATGCATAATTATACCAAAGACGGAGCCACGCGTGCATATTATTGAAAAACACTGTAGAATCACAACTCTATTTTCCTCATAGCAATTCTCCAGTAGAGTTCAAATGGCAAAATACAAAATTGCTTTTCTCATTGCTATTTTCATGTCACTTATCCTCAAGAAAACATGCATATTTAAGTAAAGGACTGAACAAAGGCTGCAAGTTATTAGGCTAGTCACTGCATACTGTAGCATCGCATGAATTAACAATACACCTTTGAGAAGGAAAGACAAATGACAGTAGTTTGCAACACTTCTGGGTGAACAAAATAGTGGAAGTTCTGACATACTAACGTTAAGAAATATAACAAAAGAAATACAGATTACAGTGATATTACAGCTATAATTGTGTGCGATCATAATAAAACAATCAAATACCTTAACAGAATATTATATGATTAGGTCATAGGGCTGGGCGATAATTCGATATTTATCGTTATCGAGTTTTTGAAAATAATATCGAGAAGAATATCCCATAGACATATCGCCGTAACAGCTGGTTTTGTTCTGAAACGAAGAAACATCTAACATATCTGTAATATTTGTTACAAATGTCAATAGTTTACGTCTCCTTCCCTAATTAGCTAAAATGAAAGAAACATGTTTGTGAAAGCAAATTCAGTTGTCACATGTTTGTGTTCAGTTCACATTTGCACTAAGCATTTCAAACGTTTTGTGTAAGATTAGAATGTCTGTTTTAAGTACTTTTTCCAAACAGGGATGACCTAATATAATATTCTGTTAAGGTATATGATTGTTTTATTAGAATCGGTAGAAGTCTTGCAAACTATCGACATTTGTCTTTCCTTCCTGAAGGTGACTTTCAGAGGTTTTTTATGGGGCGTTCCTCATGCCGTTTTCTACAGATACAGTATGCAGCGACTAGCCTAATAACTTGCATCCTTCGTTCGTTCCTGTACTTAAATGTGCGCATTTCCTTGAATTTTGTGATATAATTTTTTACAAATATTAGGCTACATGAAAACAGCAATGAGAACACCGATTTCGAATTTTGCCATTTCAACTCTACTGGAGAATTGCTTTGAGGAAAATTGAGTTGTGATTCTACAGTGTTTTTCAATAATATGCACGCGTGGCTCCGTGCATTTTAGGCTGTGATTCTGTGTGCAACAAATCACCTCATATTGC
>JACXGM010036418.1:0-11391 GCA_016801145.1 Umbra pygmaea
TCCCTTGTTGTTGGTCATTGTCTCCTGTAAGCGGTATGTACTACAATCTATATGAATGTTGGGTTAAGTTATGTTAGTATTATGTCATTAGTGTAATATTTAATCCCCTCTGTTGCCTCCCTTGTTGTTGGTCATTGTCTCCTGTAAGACAATCTTTATGAAAGTTTTAATGTTCTGTGTTTTCAAGTCTATAGAGTTGGTTGTTTTAGAGGGAAGTTCTTTCTCCCTGTATTCTTAGTTCAATAAATCCTTCACCATTGAAAAATGCTCCTGCCTCCGGTCTACCTTACCTTTAACCATGACAGAATGACCAACCTCTTTAAGGAGACAGCGTTTTCCAGAAATTATGGAGCTAGGTTCTGAAAAGATTTGGACCTGGAGGATGACTTGCCATTTCTTATACCGGCAACAAAGCAGAAAGCAGAGGAGAATGACTTGGCTGAGGATTAGTCCAACCAGGCCTACTGCTCTTTAGATTCTCCCATTCTCCATCCTACGTCTCTATCTCCTCAGGTCAGATCTCCAACCCACCTGCCTGTGCCTACAGCTCTTCAGGCCAGGTACCCAGCCTCTGTAACTGGACCCATTGTTCCTCGGGTTGGATTTCAAGTTCTTCAAGTTCTTCAGTCAAAATTGAGAAAGCCATTTCAAAAAGGGTGCATTGTTAGCTTTAAAATATTCCATAAAAATCAAAGATTGATATATGATTAAATTCATGTCTTGCAGCTTTTAGAGAGTACTATGGAGAGTATACTGATGCATTTTGAGATTGATATCTCAACAGTTGAGAAACTAATTCAGAACGGGTGCTATAATAGCTTTATTACATTCCATAAAGGTCGACGATTAAAATGTGATTAAAAACATATCTTGCGGCTGTTAGATGGTACTATGTAGAGTATACTGAGTCATTTTGAGATAAATTTGTCCAAAATTGAGAAAGCTATTTCCAAAAGGGTGCTATTACAGCTTTATTACATTCCATAAAGGTCAACGATTATTATTTGATGAAAATCATGTGTTGTGGCTGTTAGAGTGTAGCATGGAGAGTATACTGATGCATTTTGAGATGAATATGTCCAAAACTGAGAAAGCCATTTCAAAAAGGGTGCATTGTTAGCTTTAAAATATTCCATAAAAATCAAAGTTTGATATATGATTAAATTCATGTCTTGCAGCTTTTAGAGAGTACTATGGAGAGTATACTGATGCATTTTGAGATTGATATCTCAACAACTGAGAAACTAATTCAGAACGGGTGCTATAATAGCTTTATTACATTCCATAAAGGTCAACGATTAAAATGTGATTAAAAACATATCTTGCGGCTGTTAGATGGTACTATGTAGAGTATACTATAGTATAGAGTCATTTTGAGATAAATTTGTCCAAAATTGAGAAAGCTATTTCAAAAAGGATGCCATTAAAGCATTATTACATTCCATAAAGGTCAACGATTAATATTTGATGAAAATCATGTCTTGCGGCTGTTAGACGCTACCTGATCCAGTTTGAGATTAATATCTCAAATATTGAGAAAGCTATTTAAAAAACAATGCTTTATTTACTTTAAAATATTCCTTAAAAATCTACGATTGATATTTAATGAAAATCATGTATTGCAGCTGTTAGATGGTACCATGGAGAGTATACTTATGCATTTTTACATTAATATCTGAAAAACTGAGAAAGCTATTTAAAAAATGGTGCATTTTTGCTTTGAAATATTCCTTAAATATCAACAGTTGATATTTGATTAAAAGCATGCGTTGTGGCTGTTAGATGGTATTATGAAGAGTGTACTGTTGCTTTTTGGGATAAATATTTCAACATTAAAAAAAAATTAATAAATGAAATGTGTCCTCTCTCGTATAGAAACCGAAGCTCTGTGTGATGCACTTTTACCCTGGTCCCTAACTACTCCGTTCACCGATAGTTACAGTATTTCTTGTCCGACATTCGGCACTCGGCATGGCCGAAGACGGTGTGTCGTAACCGTGGAGCATGCGAATGTGTGAATATAAAACTATCTTTACGCGGTGCAAAACCGAAGGCACGAGATCAAATCGGTAGAGGTACACTAGTGTGGCATGTGCAGTGATCAGACATTGTTTATACTTGTGATTTAAATAGAGAGACAGTGTTCACGAGTTTCAGAGTTTTTCGTAGTTCGTTCCAATCGATTGCTGCTGCTACTGGAAGGAGTTTTGGTCAAATGAGATGTGCTTTAGGAGTGTCCAGATCTTACACAATATAACATCTTCAACTGTATCATTAAGACAGTAGTAAAAACGACCGCGGTAAAGATAGTTTTATATTCCCACATTCACACATTTGCATGCTCCACGGTTACGACACAACGTCTTCCGCCTTGCCAACTGCCGAGTGCCGAATCTCGGACAAAAAATACTGGACTTAGGGACCAGCATAAAAGTGCATCCCCCAGAGCTTCGGTTTATAGATATGAGAGATTAGACATTTAGTTTATTAAATAGCTTTTTTCGAATGTTAAAATACTTATCGAAAAAAGCAAAATAAATTATTTGCATTACATATCAATTGTTGATTTTTGAGGATTATTTTAAAGTGACAAATGCACCCTTTTTGAAATAGCTCTCTCAGTTTTTGAGATATTCATCTCAAAATAAATCAGTATACTCTACATAGTACCATCTAACAGCCGCAACAAATGCGCAGAACAGCGCAGAACGGCGCAGAACGGCGCAGATGGCTCAGTGGGTAGGGAGTAAGACTTGTAGTCAGAAGGTTGTCAGTTCGATTCCCGACTGAGTCAAATGTCGTTGTGTCCTTGGGCAAGACACTTTACCCTAATTGCTCCCAGGTTGTTACTGTAAATAAGAAATTGTTCTTAGTCAATTTACCTGGTTAAATGCACCCTTTTTGAAATAGCTCTCTCAGTTTTTGAGATATTCATCTCAAAATGCATCAGTATACTCTACATAGTACCATCTAATAGCCGCAAGACAGGTTTTTCATCAAATTCAAATCGTCGACCTTTATGGAATGTAATAAAGCTATAATAGCACCCTTTGTGAAATAGCTTTCTCAGTTTTTAAAATATTCATCTCAAAATGCATCAGTTTACTCTCCATAGCACTGTCTAACAGCCGCAAGAAATGATTTTCATTAAATATCAATAGTTGATTTTTAAGGATTATTTAAAGTGAAAAATGTACCCTTTTTGAAATAGCTTTTTTTTAGTTTTTGAGATATTAATTTCAAAATGCATCAGTATACTCTACATAGTACCATCTAATAGCCGCAAGACAGGTTTTTCATCAAATTTAAATCGTCGACCTTTATGGAATGTAATAAAGCTATAATAGCACCCTTTGTGAAATAGCTTTCTCAGTTTTTGAGAAATTCATCTTAAAATGCAGCAGTTTACTCTCCATAGTACTGTCTAACAGCCACAAGAAATGATTTTCATTAAATATCAATCGTTGATTTTTAAGGATTATTTTAAGGTGAAAAATGCACCCTTTTTGAAATAGCTTTCTCAGTTTTTGAGATATTAATCTCAAAATGCATCAGTTTACTCTACATAGTACCATCTAATAGCCGCAAGACAGGTTTTTCATCAAATTTAAATCGTCAACCTTTATGGAATGTAATAAAGCTATAATAGCACCCTTTGTGAAATAGCTTTCTCAGTTTTTAAAATATTCATCTCAAAATGCATCAGTTTACTCTCCATAGCACTGTCTAACAGCCGCAAGAAATGATTTTCATTAAATATCAATTGTTGATTTTTAAGGATTATTTTAAAGTGAAAAATACACCCTTTTTGAAATAGCTTTATCAGTTTTTGAGATATTAATTTCAAAATGCATCAGTATACTCTGCATAGTACCATCTAATAGCCGCAAGACAGGTTTTTCATCAAATTTAAATCGTCGACCTTTATGGAATGTAATAAAGCTATAATAGCACCCTTTGTGAAATAGCTTTCTCAGTTTTTGAGAAATTCATCTCAAAATGTATCAGTTTACTCTCCATAGCACTGTCTAACAGCCACAAGAAATGAATTTCATTAAATATCAATCGTTGATTTTTAAGGATTATTTTAAAGTGATAAAAGCACCCTTTTTGAAATACCTTTCTCAGTTTTTGAGATATTTATCTCAAAATGTATCAGTTTACTCTCCATAGCACTGTCTAACAGCCGCAAGAAATGATTTTCATTAAATATCAATCGTTGATATTTAAGGATTATTTTAAAGTGAAAAATGTACCCTTTTTGAAATAGCTTTCTCAGTTTTTGAGATATTCATCTCAAAATGTAGCAGTTTACTCTCCATAGCACTGTCTACAGCCACAAGAAATGATTTTCATTAAATATCAATTGTTGATTTTTAAGGATTATTTTAAAGTGACAAATGTACCCTTTTTGAAATAGCTTTCTCAGTTTTTGAGATATTAATTTCAAAATGCATCAGTATACTCTACATAGTACCATGTAATAGCCGCAAGACATATTTTTCATCAAATTTAAATCGTTGACCTTTATGGAATGTAATAAAGCTATAATAGCACCCTTTGTGAAATAGCTTTCTCAGTTTTTGAAATATTCATCTCAAAATGTAGCAGTTTACTCACCATAGCACTGTCTAACAGCCGCAATAAAGGATTTTCATTAAATATCAATCATTGATTTTTAAGGATTATTTTAAAGTGACAAATGCACCCTTTTTGAAATAGCTTTCACAGTTTTTGAGGTATTAATTTCAAAATGCATCAGTATACTCTACATAGTACCATGTATTAGCCGCAAGACATGATTTTTATCAAATATTAATCGTTGACCTTTATGGAATGTAAAAAAGCTATAATATCACCCTTTATGAAATAGCTTTCTCAATTTTTGAGATATTAATTTAAAAATGCATCAGTATACTCTCCATGGTACCGCCTAACACCCGCAAGACATGATTTTCATCAAATATTAATCGTTGACCTTTATGGAATGTAATAAAGCTATAATAGCACCCTTTATGAAACAGCTTTCTCAATATTTGAGATATTAATTTCAAAATGCATCAGTATACTCTCCATGGCACTGCCTAACAGCCGCAAGACATGATTTTCATCAAATATTAATCGTTGACCTTTATGGAATGTAATAAAGCTGTAATAGCACCCTTTTGGAAATAGCTTCCTCAGTTTTGGACAAATTCATCTCAAAATGCCACAGTATACTCTACATAGTACCATCTAACAGCCGCAAGACATGTTTTTAGACACATTTTAATCGTTGACCTTTATGGAATGTAATAAAGCTGTAATAGCACCCTTTTGGAAAGAGCTTTCTCAGTTTTGGACAAATTCATCTCAAAATGCCACAGTGTACTCTACACAGGACCATCTAACAGCCGCAAGACATGTTTTTAGACACATTTTAATCGTTGACCTTTATGGAATGTAATAAAGCTGTAATAGCACCCTTTATGAAATAGCTTTCTCAATTTTTTAGATATTAATCTCAAACTGCATCAGTATACTCTACATAGTACCGTCTAACAGCCGCAAGACATGATTTTCATCAAATATTAATCGTTGACCTTTATGGAATGTAATAAAGCTGTAATAGCACCCTTTTGGAAATAGCTTTCTCAGTTTTGGACAAATTCATCTCAAAATGCCACAGTATACTCTACATAGTACCATCTAACAGCCGCAAGACATGTTTTTAGACACATTTTAATCATTGACCTTTATGGAATGTAATAAAGCTGTAATAGCACCCATTATAAAATAGCTCCGTCAATTTTAGACAAATTCATCTCAAAATGCATCAGTATAATCTCCATAGTACCGTCTAACTGCCACAATACATGTTTTTCTTCAAGTTTTAATCATTGACCTTTATGGAATGTAATAAAGCTATAATAGCACCCTTTCTGAATTAGCTATCTCAATTGTTGAGATATTAATCTCAAAATTCATCAGAGAACGACACATTGGCTGATGGAAAAAGTCCTGTATGTGAATAAACAAGGTAGCCATTTTGCTGGGTCTCAGATGAACTTTTCAGCAGGGAGTGAGACAAGTGCCTGAACTATAGTAATAGGGGCTCTGGCTTGCGAATCCAGGGCCCTGGTTTGAGAACTAGGGGCCTGGGCTTGGGAACATGCAGCCTTGTCTGGAGCAGATGGCAACCTGATTACATGACTGGGGCCTGCGGCTAGAGGACTGGAGCCCTCTCCAGCAGGGCTTGGGACTCTAACTGATGAGCTACTGGCTCTAACTGTGAATTAGAGGCTCCATCCGAAGAGCATGGGGCCTTAACAGGAGAACATGGGGCCTTAACTTGGGAATTGGGACCCTCTACAGAAGAGCTATAAGCTCCTACCGGTGAGCTAAGGGCTCTAACCTGTGGGCTAGGGGCTCTATCTATAGAGCATGGAGCCTTGACAGAAGAACTTGAAATCCAGCCTGAGGAACAATGGGTCCAGTTACAGGGGCTGGGTACCTGGCCTGAAGAGCTGTAGGCCCAGGCAGTTGGGTTGGAGATCTGACCTGAGGAGATAGAGACGTAGGATGGATAATGGGAGAACCAGCCCAAAGAGCAGTAGGCCTGGTTGGGCTAATCCTCAGCCTAGTCATTCTCCTCTGCTTTCTGCTTTGTTGCCGGTATAAGAAATGGCAAGTCATCCTCCAGGTACAAATCTTCTTCAGAAGCTACTGTCCTTCCAAAAGGAGGCCAGTAACCTAGCTCCATAATTTCTGGAAATCACTGTCTCCTTAAAGAGGTTGGTCATTCTGTCATGGTTAAAGGTAAGGTAGACAGGAGGCAGGAGCATTTTTCAATGGTGAAGGATTTATTGAACTAAGAATACAGGGAGAAAGAACTTCCCTATGAAATAACCAACTCTATAGACTTGAAAACACAGAATATTAAAACTTTCATAAAGACTGACCAACAACAAGGGAGGCAACAAAGGGAATTAAATATTACACTAATGTGTCTAGTTTAATCGGAGGTATGGTATCAACTGGGGTAGCCTTGACTCGGTGAGGACACGTTAGAATAAATTTGGAATTTTGCAAAACAAAGCTTGATTTAAAGCAATAATATTAAATTCCATTTAATGTTTAAAATACAACTCCTTAACGGGACAATGAAATCACAAATTACAATACCAAGAACATTACATGTCATTATAAAATCCTAAAACTGCCCTAAGCAAAGACTTTACAGTTTTGAATGTAATTATCTTCTCTAACACACAGCACTATGGCAACAAAATTTATGCCAGGAGTATCAGTTACGATCGACTCCTTGAACTAAATTAAACAAAGATTTTATCCTTTCCGAACAAGTTACAGCCACATATCTCCCGCTGCATACGAAATGGGAAAAACACAGTCACTGGCTATCGAGTGGAAACCCACATGTTATAATTATTCACAGGTCACTGAACTGGTGCATATACCATTAGTACAAAGGACCTGGCTGTGCACATTTACATGAAATTTAAATGTCCCACCACCCCTGGGGGGGACCATATGTTTCACTTTGTGGAACCTTCCAACATATTCTGGCCAGCCAACTATATAATTATCTGTAAAGATAAACATGACATGTGCAACACGGTGGTAGGTGTATAACAAATTCTCCCTTTATGGGATGGTCAGGAAAACATTAAATGTCATAATATTTGGTCCATTATTTTATATTAGCCATTGGTTCGGTCTTCCCATTCAGGCTGTGCTTGAGTGGTCCAGTGAGGGGCGTGATACTTTGCACCCCCCCCATCCTCTGTATTAGTGTCTCTAAGGAAGAAACTTTGGGAAGGATAGGTGTTGGGTAGCCAGCCGGCAGCCAGCTCTAAATATTTGGCTTTGCCTATCTAACATACAATACAATGGCCTAGACTGGCTGGAACACATCAAACATACAATACAAGGGACATTGTGAAAATATCTCAACAATTGAGAAAGCTATTTAAAAAAGGGTGATTTTATAGCTTTAAGATATTCCTTAAAAACTAAACATGAAAATTTAATGCGGTTAAATTGTACTATGGAGAGTAGACTGATGCGTTTTGAGATGGATATCTCAGCAATTCAGAAAGCTATATTAAAAAGTGTGCCTTTTTGCACAGAAATATTCCTTAAAAATCAACAGTAAATATTTATTGAAAAACATGACTTGCGGCTCTTAGATGACATTATGGGGGGTATACTGATAAAGTTTGAGATGAATTTGTCCAAAATTGACAAAGATTATTCAAAAAGGGTGCTATAATAGCTTTATTACATTCCATAAAGGTCAACGATTTTTAATAGATGAATATCTCTAAAACTGAGAAAGCTATTTCAAAAAGGGTGCATTTTTCACTTTAAAATAATCCTTAAATATCAACGATTGATATTTAATGAAAATCATTTATTGCGGCGGTTAGACAGTGCTATGGAGAGTAAACTGCTGCATTTTGAGATTAATATCTCAAAACTGAGAAAGCTATTTCACAAAGGGTGCTATTATAACTTTATTACATTCCATAAAGGTCAACGATTTAAATTTGATGAAAAACATGTCTTGCGACTATTAGATGGTACTATGGAGAGTATACTGATGCATTTTTAGATGAATATCTCTAAAACTGAGAAAGCTATTTCAAAAAGGGGGCATTTTTCACTTTAAAATAATCCTTAAAAATCAACGATTGATATTTAATGAAAATCATTTCTTGCGGCTGTTAGACAGTGCTATGGAGAGTAAACTAATGCATTTTTAGATGAATATCTCAAAAACCGAGAAAGCTATTTCAAAAAGGGTGCATTTTTCACTTTAAAATAATCCTTAAAAATAAACGATTGATATTTAATGAAAATAATTTATTGCGGCTGTTAGACAGTGCTATGGAGAGTAAACTGCTACATTTTGAGATGAATATCTCAAAAACTGAGAAAGCTATTTCAAAAAGGGTGTATTTTTCACTTTAAAATAATCCTGAAAAATCAACGATTGATATTTAATGAAAATCATTTATTGTGGCTGTTAGACCGTGCTATGGAGAGTAAACTGCTACATTTTGAGATGAATATCTCAAAAACTGAGAAAGCTATTTCAAAAAGGGTGCATTTTTCACTTTAAAATAATCCTTAAAAATCAACGATTGATATTTAATGAAAATAATTTATTGCGGCTGTTAGACAGTGCTATGGAGAGTAAACTGATGCATTTTGAGATGAATATCTCTAAAACTGAGAAAGCTATTTCAAAAAGGGTGTATTTTTCACTTTAAAATAACCCTTAAAAATCAACGATTGATATTTAATGAAAATCATTTATTGCGGCTGTTAGACAGTGCTATGGAGAGTAAACTGCTACATTTTGAGATGAATATCTCAAAAACTGAGAAAGCTATTTCAAAAAGGGTGCAGTTTTCACTTTAAAATAATCCTTAAAAATCAACGATTGATATTTAAAGAAAATCATTTCTTGCGGCTGTTAGACAGTGCTATGGAGAGTAAACTGATGCATTTTGAGATGAATATCTAAGAAATGGAGAAAGCTATTTCAAAAAGGGTGCATTTTTCACTTTAAAATAATCCTTAAAAATCAACGATTGATATTTAATGAAAATAATTTCTTGCGGCTGTTAGACAGTGCTATGGAGAGTAAACTGATGCATTTTGAGATGAATATTTTAAAAACTGAGAAAGCTATTTCACAAAGGGTGCTATTATAACTTTATTACATTCCATAAAGGTTGACGATTTAAATTTGATGAAAAACATGTCTTGCGGCTCTGAGATGGTACTATGTAGAGTATACTGATGCATTTTGAGATGAATATCTCTAAAACTGAGAAAGCTATTTCAAAAAGGGTGCATTTTTCACTTTAAAATAATCCTTAAAAATCAACGATTGAAATTTAATGAAAGTCATTTGTTGTGGCTGTTAGATGGTACTATGTAGAGTATACTGATTTATTTTGAGATGAATATCTCAAAAACTGAGAGAGCTATTTCAAAAAGGGTGCATTTGTCACTTTAAAATAATCCTTAAAAATCAACAATTGATATGTAATGCAAATAATTTATTTTGCTTTTTTCGATAAGTATTTCAACATTCGAAAAAAGCAATTTAATAAACTAAATGTCTAATCTCTCATATATATAAACCTACAACTTAAAGACTAGCAAAGCTGTTCATACTTTGATGACGGGAGCTGTTATTTGGCGTTGGAGGTTTGTCACTGACCACAAAAAATGTGTCTGGGACAGCTATATCATCAATAAACTCAAATATTACATGGCTTAAATGTTAAATAGAGGAGCTGTTTTGTTAGCATAATCAGGAGCCGCATTTTGCCTTGTAACGTTTTACTGCAGTTTCAGCTGTAATATGAGTCCTATAAGATGTCTATAGTTTGTTTTACGTTACATTTTAATAATGATTAATCAATGGTTGATCGTTAACGTTATCAATGCTCGATTAAGGGAAGTTCCTACATTTAGCAACCCTAATATACACACACACACACACACATATACACACACACACACACATACACACATACACACACACACACATATACACCCAATCCATATAATGTAATCCATGTAAATGTAGTCCATATAATGTAATACATGTAAATGTAATCCATATAATGTAATCCATGTAAATGTAGTCCATACAATGTAATCCATGTAAATGTAATCCATATAATGTAATCCATGTAAATGTTTCAATACCGGTCCTTTTGTTTCCACTATAGTCGGTGAAATGTGATCCCTGTTTTTTTTGCGGGAGGGAGTTTACAGGACTAAGAGGATAAATCTCTTTGTTTTAGTTAGTTTGAAGAGTCAATCTTAACCTAGTCTCCTGCCATACATTTCATTGCGTTGCCATAGCAGTGTGTTAGATAGTGTATATTACTGTACGGAACCGTATAGAATTTGCTTATATCGTAGCGCAGACATGTAATGTTCTTGGTAGCTATGTACAGGTCCTTCTAAAAAAATTAGCATATTGTGATAAAGTTCATTATTTTCCATAATGTAATGATAAAAATCCAACTTTCATATATTTTAGATTCATTGCACACCAACTGAAATATTTCAGGTCATTTATTGTTTTAATACTGATGATTTTGGCATACAGCTCATTAAAACCCAAAATTCCTATCTCAAAGAATTAGCATATCATGAAAAGGTTCTAAACGAGCTATTAACCTAATCATCTGAATCAACTAATTAACTCTAAACACCTGCAAAAGATTCCTGAGGCTTTTAAAAACTCCCAGCCTGTTTCATTACTCAAAACCGCAATCATGGGTAAGACTGCCGACCTGACTGCTGTCCAGAAGGCCATCATTGACACCCTCAAGCAAGAGGGTAAGACACAAAAAGAAA
>JACXGM010036419.1:0-11308 GCA_016801145.1 Umbra pygmaea
GAAAGCGGGGATGATTAGGTTGTCATGATGGTATTAAAGTCAGATTGTAAATTTGTCCAGGACACCCCTTCTCTAATGAATAGTGCCATGGGATCTTTAGTGACCACAGAGAGTGAGGACATACATTTAGCACTCCATATGAAAGCAGGGACCCTACGGCAAATGCCCCTGTCACTGCCCTGGGGCATTGGGAATGATCGTTAGACCAGAGGGAGGAGCACCCCCTACTGGCCCTACAACACCATTTCCAGAAACATTTGTTCTTTCATCCAGTTGAGATGTTAGTGAAAACCAAACTACATTAACATTTCTCCTGTTATGGACATACAGATTGAAAACCAAACTAAAGGAACATTTCTTTCATTTTGGAGATACAGACAGAACACCAAACTACAGTCACATTTCTGATGTTATGTTGATGTTACTACAGTAACATTTGTATCTGTTCAATTGCTCTTTAACAGTATAGACGTGATTAGAGGGAATGTTCCTCAGTATCTCTTCCTCTCCTACTGTCTTTACTCTTAACATTCCCCTCCTCTTTCTGTCTCTCTCCTTATCTCTCTCCTCTTTCTGTCTCTCTCCTTATCTCTCTCCTCTCAACTTCTCTGTGTAAAAGTTACCACACGTCTCTTCGTAGCTTGTGATAGATGAAACAGCTTTTAACCAGCTCAATGTGAGGATGTGCAGGTACCAGGATGAAATATGTTCTGTATACACAAGAACATTTTATTAGTCCATCACTCACACCTCGGCTGCCTCACAACTATCTGCCTACTCACTTCATAGGGCACTACTTCTGAACAGCGGTCTTTGGGTCCTGGTTAAAAGTAATCTACTATGTAGTGAGTAAGAGCCATTTAGGAACCATCCCATAGTGACAGTAATGTAAATTCCCTCTTAGTGTTTAACATGTCCTTAATGTTTATAATGTTCTAATGTTTATGATGTCCTAATGTTTATAATGTTCTAATGTTTGTAATGATCACTGAGAACAGGTGAATCACTTTATCCCTGTCATTTAGTTTGGGCTCGGCTTATTGTGAGCGTCTTCCGTCATTTAGTTTGGGCTCAGCTCACTGTGAGCTCAAAAAACTGAACTCACTGGGGTTAGCTCAAGACACTTGGTTTCAGAATTATCTTAACAATAGGTCACTGGCTGCTGTCGCTGATAGGGTAAAATCAGATTTTGTTACTATGCATAAAGAAGTCCCACAGGGTTCCATTTTGAGATCTTTGTTTGTTATGTACATAAATAGAATATGTTACAATGTGTGAAAATGTGAATACAATTTCAATGCTGATGACACAGTTCTTTATGCAGTAGCCAAATTGCTCATGCAATTACATTCCTGCAGATAGATTTTTGTTTGCTACAAAATGTGACCCACCACCCACATCTAGGGATTCGAAAGAGATACGTACCAAAAATACAGTCTCTTTTCCTAGTGTTAGATGGTATGTTAAGGCTTGGTAAGATCTTTGTTGAAATTATGGTTTCAGGAGTCAGGTAGTGGTTGATAATAGAATGTTTAATAAAGTACTTCTCATTATGGAAACAGGGTCATCTCATAACAAGCCAATCAAAAGTTGTTGGAAAAAATGCCTCGAATGATCGTATGGAACTGGGTTATATAGTCTTAGCATTGCTGTTCGCACACCTCCTTGAAGAATCTCCTCAGACCCGTGACTGTCTCATGTGAGCACATGTGCTGGTCACCTTAACTTGTGTCTTAGCATCTAATCAACTGGCCTTGCTAGTTGTTTATCAAATAACTCAGTAACCCTTATCTGTCTAAAGTCCTGTCAGTAAAATGTCCTGTTCTATTAGTCTGAATGGCATCTACATGTATTAGACCTGTGATGGAATTACAGTCTAACCTACAATAGATCATATAGTTATAAGCAGTCCAATACATAACAGAGTTATACGCTATAAGTCCTAAGCCATAAGCTACTGCTTATTCTGATGTTATAATATAAGAACTGTAAGGGCTCTCTCTCTGTCCTAAGTCACTCTTGGCCTTGCTTCCTTGTCTACTCTCCTAAAGGAAAGTCTTATTTGGCTTGACCCTGAATCTTCTCCCTGTCTGTCTTACATGTCCTAGAATCCTCCAACAGGCCCCAACTATAGCTGTACAACTCTCTCTAATAGTAATACCATTCTAAACTGTCCAAACTGTATTTAAACATGATTATATAGAATCTACTTCTCAACACTAGCTTAGAAAGAGTGCCAGAAGCTATGGTTGTGACGGCTTCAAGATGCAGCGCTTCGACACACTGGCCTCTATCGTCACAAACCCGCATCAGCCAACGTACTGACTCCTGCGAACGCACCCCACTGACACACTCACAACGTACTGACTCCTGCGAACGCACCCCACTGACACGCTCAAAATCACCAGAACTCTAATCACCTGTGATCCACCCTATACAAGTTTGCCTGGTGCCTCTATGCTTTGTGAGGTATTGATTGTGTATACCGTCAGACTAAGCCTGTTGTTGGAATTATTATCATTGGATCTGGATATTATTTTTCTGCCCCTTGGATTACATATTTGGATTAAGCCTTTGTACTTCTGCCAGTGATTTACGTGTTGACAATTTCTGCCTGTCTGTTGACTACGAGAATAGATCCCAGTATTGTGCCTGTCTTTGAGTCCTCCCTGTGAACTGAACCGTCTGACCTCTCTTGTGCCATTAAAGTAGGAGTTTTAGGCTGAGTCTGAGCCTTACAATGGTGTTTTAATTTCACTTTTGGTTTAACCACCATGGTAAGAGATTAAGTTCTATCTTACTCTTTACCAAGGTGAGAGATGAATTTCTAACATCTTACTTGAATTAAAACATTTGGCGTATGATCATATTGTTTATCAAGAGAGAAATAAACTTATCTATTTTCAGCATAAGAAAAAAAACTGAAATGGAGTCAGTAAATGTCACACAGCCTGAGAGATCAGCAATTAATGTCGGGCTGTTTTTAGCACTGTAAAACACGATAATACTCAAAATTTGCTTTATCATGATTTTAAACCAGTTGCCTTATGGTAGCTTTACAGACCATAGCTATAAATAAACTACTCTTCTATAACCAAAAACTGAAACATTTCAGCTGCACATTTTGCTATTATTCATCCTTCTATTATGTTGCACCTGCACGTTTCCTTTCGCACGTTTCCTTTCGCAGATTCATGTGAAAACATTCCAAACATTCCACAGCATTCGAAATTACAGTTGTGTGCAAAAGTTTAGGCACCCCTGACAATTTACATGATTTTTATTTATAAATAATTTGTTGTTTGGATCAGTCATTTAATTTAGATATATCAAATAACTTAAGGACACATTAATCTTTCAGTAGTGAAATGGGGTTTATTGGATGAACAGAATATGTGCAATATGTATCAAAACGAAATTTGACAGGTACATAAATTTGGGCACCCCAAAAGGAATATCACATCAATATTTACTTGAGGCTCCTTTATCAAAAATAACAGCCTCTAGACAGTTCCTATAGCCTGTAATGAGTTTCTGGATTGTGGATGACAGTATTTTGGAGCATTCCTTCTTGCAAAACATCTCCAGTTCAGTTAGGTTTGATGGTTGCTGAGCATGGACAGCCCGCTTCAAATCACCCCACAGATTTTCAATGATATTCAGGTCTGGGGACTGGGATGGCCATTCCAGAACATTGTACTTGTTCCTCTGCATAAATACCAGAGTAGATTTTGAGCAGTGTTTTGGGTGGTCTTGTTGAATTATCCAGCCCTGGCGTGACTTCATCTTTGTGACTGATTCCTCTATTCTCAAGTATATGCTGATATTGAGTGGAATCCATGTGACCCTCAACTTTAACAATGTTCCCAGTACCGGCACTGGCCACACAGCCCCACAGCATGATGGAACCTCCACCAAATCTGACTGTGGGTAGCAAGTGTTTGTTTTGGAACGCTGTGTTCTTTTGCTGCCATGCATTATGCCCCTTGTTATGACCAAATAACTCCATATTTGATTCATCAGTCAACAGAACCTTCTTCGGAAATTAAGCTGGTGTAATGATTAAAAAGGTTAATAATGGTAATAATGTTTATTCTGTAATAATAAATGTAGGGTGAGTATACGGGCTATGTCTATGTAGTATACAAATCCAGGTAATCAGACAGGCAGAGTTCTTGAGCGGGAGCGGCCTCTTGTGGCCGGGAGGCTTGAGCGGGAGCGACCTCTTGTTGCCGGGAGACTTAAGCGGGAGCGGCCTCTTGTGGCCGAGGAACGGGAACTGCGGCCTCTTGTGGCCGAGGAGCAGGAACTGCGGCCTCTTGTGGCCGAGGAGCGGGAACTGCGGCCTCTTGTGGCCCAGGAGCGGGAACTGCGGCCTCTTGTGGCCGAGGAGCGGGAACTGTGGCCTCTTGTGGCCGAGGAGCGGGAACTGCGGCCTCTTGTGCCAGAGGAGCGGGAACTGCAGCCTCTTGTGGCCGGGAGACTTGGGCGACCTCTGCTGGTCGGAGAACTTAGGCGACCTCTGCTGGTCAGAGAACTTGGGCGACCTCTGCTGGTCTGAGAACTTGGGCGACCTCTGCTGGTCGGAGAACTTGGGCGACCTCTGCTGGTCGGAGAACTTGGGCGACCTCTGCTGGTCAGAGAACTTGGGCGACCTATGCTGGTCGGAGAACTTGGGCGACCTCTGGTGAACTGGGCATGGTGGAGACCTCTGGTGGACTGGGCGTGGTGGAGACCTCTGGTGGACTGGGCATGGCGGAGACCTCTGGTGGACTGGGCGTGGCGGAGACCTCTGGTGGACTGGGCGTGGCGGAGACCTCTGGTGGATTGGGCGTGGTGGAGACCTCTGGTGGTCTGGGCGTGATGGAGACCTTTCCCACCCGACCTATCGGCGTCTGAACCTGGGCTCTCAGGGTCCTGACAGGACATTGAGGGGCCCTGAAGGAAGACAGAGGTTCTTGAGGGGCTACGGCGGCTTCCAACAGGTCAGTAGATGAGGGGATCGGGTGAGCAGCCACTTCAACAGGAATGTCTCAGCCTCCTTTTTGAGTGACCCAAAACCGGCTCTCCACGAAAAGAACTGGCTAACCAGGTCTGGATGGTCACTGATTGCTTGGCCGCCTTGGTTCATCCACTCCCGATAGTCCCCATCCACTTCTGGGTCTTTCCTTAACACAGTGAAGATGTAGTCCATCTTGGAACTGAGGCCGGTGGCCATCATGGGATCGGCCATCTTGGAACTGGGGCCGGGGGCAATCTTGGGATTGGCCATCTTGGAACTAGGGCTGGTAGCCCCCTTGGGATCGGCCATCTTGGAGCTGGGGCCGGTGGCCATCTTGGAACTGGGGCTGGTGGCCATCTTGGAACTGGGGCCAGTGGCCATCTTGGAACTGGAGCCGGGAGCGGCCATCTTGGAACTGAGGCTGCGAGCAGCCATCTTGGAACTGGGGCTGGGAGCAGCCATTTTGGAACTGGGGTTGGGAGCAGCCATCTTGGAACTGGGGCTGGGAGCAGCCATCTTGGAACTGGGACTGGGAGCAGCCATCTTGAAACTGGGGCTGGGAGCAGCCATCTTGGAACTTGGGCTGGGAGCAGCCATCTTGAGACTGGGGCTGGGAGTCTCAAAGACTCTTCGAGACAATACATAGTTGCCATCTATGGCCGTTTGCTCTGCACAAAATGTTTCATAGGAAGCGTCGAATAGGTCCCATGGCAGATCCTCCTGGACCCAGCCACTGTAAAACGGCACCCTCCTAGCCATTGTTTGGGCAAGGTATTCTGTAATTAATAACCCAGAAAAGGTTAATAATGATAATAATGTTTATTCTGTAATAATAAATGCAGGGTGAGTATACGGGCTATGTCCAGGTAGTATACAAATCCAGGTAATCAGACAGGCAGAGTTCCAGTAACAAATCCAGGTAGTCAGACAAGCAGAGTTCGGTACACTAATCAGGTTCTCAGTCAGGTGGGATATTTAGAAACAAGGCAGAAACAGATCAGGCGAAGGTACAGAGGATAATACAAAACACAATAATGAATAAACAATGCACGGGTCAGGCCAGAATAACAATCCAAGAATATATGCTCAGTAGGAAGAAAAATAATTACTTACAATACCTCGCGAAGAGGCAATGGTGTGTGTGTGTCTTATTAACAGACTGGGTGAGAGCAGGTGAATGGAATTTGGGTGATTGAGTCCGAGTTATGGGAAGTTATTGTAGTTCTGAGCAATCTAGGAAGGGGAAGATGTAGTTCTCAGGGAAGAAGAACTGGGGAACGTTACAGCTGGCTTGTCTAAATGTGCATTTGCATACCTCAAGCGACTCTGTTTGTGGCGTGTGTGCAGAAAAGGCTTCTTCCACATCACTCTCCCATATAGCTTTCCTTGTCAAATTGCGCTGAATTGCTGTACGATGCACAGTGACACCATCTGCAGCAAGATGATGTTGTAGGTTTTTGGCTGTGTCCTTCAGTTATTTGATAGATCAAAATGAAATTGATGATCCAAACACCCAATTATTTGTAAATGAAAATCATGGAAATTGTCAGGGGTGCCTAAACATTTGTATACGACTGTATATTGCAACATTCACGGTTAAGGTTAGGGTTAAGTTCAGGCATGAGGTTACTAACAGTTAGTGTTAGGCATGAAGTTACTAACAGTTAAGGTTAGGCATAATATTACTTAGGTTAAGGTTAAGGTTAAGATTAAGGTTAGGGTTAACATTACCAAAATACGGCAGGGTTAGGGTTAGAGTTATCTTATCTCAAACAAACATATACAATTATTAAAATTTGCAAAAAGAAAACATTTAGTATGTGAATTTTTATTAACAAATTGGATTTGGTGCTAAGGAACGGGAGTACAGATATCCAACGTAATTTCCAGAAGCACTTGGTAAATATATCTGGTTTTAAAATCAATATATAAATACGACAATGAATATAAATATAACAAAAGCATTAACTGAGAAACATGGAATTTCGTCTTTAACTACAGAATTATTCTCTTGCGCGAGGAGTCGGAATGTAGCCTAATTGTCGTGTTTCAGGTATGGAGGAGACAAGTGCAGTTGCAATAGGTATTTTAATGGTATTCAAGACCCAGAATAATCTGTGTACAAATGTCAAAACAATAAGGGTATGAGCGAGAACGCCGGTGCAGGAAACAATAACCAACACGGAAGTGTTGAAACAGGTGGCTTAAATACAGGGCAGAACAGAACACAAATAGAAAATACCTGCGTGCGTAATCAGAGTAACCCAGTCTGTAACTCACAGGAATCAGTATGATGGATACGTACCGCCCCCTCCTACGACTAACAGGCGGAACATCCCCGCACAATAGTCTCTCAGTACCATAGAGAAATAATAACGGGACCTGATATAATGCAAACTTAAACAGCTGAATATAACGTAACGGTCCTAATGAATGGGCATACTCCTAATACTCCAGGGAAGAGGAGCGCTGGTAGGGACAGACACCAGGGGCATTCCTCACACTAATGTTCTTCTCTCTTTTCGCCACCGTCTGACTTAACATCAGAAATACTTTGAAAACCAAGTTTGAGAACACTAGCGACGTATATTCCCTGCTAACATGAATGCCTTTTGATTAAATGTGGAAGTAAAAAAACCTGTCTTCTGTGTATCGTTTTGAATAGGCATCATTATTTGACAAGTTATATGTGTGCAATGACTGTGCATTGTCAAATGGACATATTAAACCAGCACTCGTTTGGTGCCAGTAAACAATTTTGATCAAAAGTTGGCTGATCTGATGATTAATTATAAATCCCCCTTATTCATTATATGCAACGCAATATAGCTAGTTAACCCTTGTGCAGCAGTTTTTGTTTTTAAATGGATCACTTTAAAGCAGAACGGATAAAAGTTCTGGTTGATTAAATAAATGGGTACAGTTCTGTTGGAACGAAAGCAGTGAACCTCTACCCACTATTCAAGACTAATATTAAGCATGTGAAGCAAACAAGTGATTATATGCAACTGATTTTAATTGATCCCCCTTCATGCTAGCTATAAACTTACCATAGCTTCTCTGCAATCAAAAATTCCTCCAGACTTGATGCTACAGCTTGGGACCGGTGGACTGTAGCTCACGACAGATGGGCTGGCTGCACGCTGTTTCCACGTGATTTGCTATCTAAAAGAGATTGCGAATGTGTCGTCATCCTGACATATTCCCGCAAAGCATTTTGGGAATCCGCGGCACAAACTTAAGGCTCCCATGCTAACTGTCTTTTTATTCAACAGTCTTAATATCTTTTATTTAACAGGCTCATACACCAATAGCTCCAACAATGTTTTACTAGAAAGTGCATTTAGTAAGACCAGTAAACGAGTCAAAGTTTTCACAATTTACCATTTAACTTATGCATGATGTGTTATCTTAGTAAGTTACGTTGTTTTGTTGAATTCTGAATGCATGCAAATAGATGAGAGAGCGAGGAGTGTGGTGCTTAAAACATTAGCATTCCTTTGAACGGACGACAGTTTTCTTCCCCACATTTACAATCTCCAGGTCCTGGACCCATCCATCTGTACAAAAGACCTGGGCCTGCCTGCTGCAGCGACTGGAAGTTACTGAAAACTTTGTGTGTGTATGCATTAACACCAGGGTTCGAATTATTATTTCATTCTATGTGGGGGTCTAATAAATATAGCAGCAACCAATGTATAACATGATCAAAAACACACCCATCGTGGTATCAGCAGTAGCATAAACCTAAATCATTCTTTTGGAAAACATGTTTTGTAGTAGGGAGTAAAAGGATACAATTAATGTGCACTTGTGAAGTTGAAGCATTAATAATTAATGTATTTCCTTTTCTCCCGTTGCAATAGTCTGGGTTAAGAATGGAGAAATGCTTAATAGAAGCCTATAGAGGATTTATAGAATAGGTGTTGTTGATATTTCCTATCTAACCATCTGAAATCACAAATGATCATTTATCCGTGTGTAAACAGCTATGGGAAGAAATTCTACAGCGACCCGGAAAACTAACGCGTTGCCCGCGAGTCAGACAAAGGTGCATATGCTACCTAGCTTGAAACTGTGTGCGTAATAACAGCTGAAACATAGGAGCAGGCCGCAATAAGATATAGCTTTACATAACAAGATATAGATATAGCTTTACATGACAAGAAATAGTCATTACATTAATGATATAGTCATTACATTAATGATATAGTCATTACATTAATGACTCCACCGGAGATGTTCTGGGAAATGATTTAGAATGTCTGTGACAGAACTTAGTAAATAAATAATATTTAATTCCAGTTAAAGGGCATTAAGTACAACACTTTAACCGGACACAGAATTACACAATTATACCAAGAATTTACATGTCGTTTACACTTCTAAATATGATCTACGATCTAAGCATATCTTATACGGTTAGCCTGTTACAACATTTATTCAACACATTTGCTATGGCACACACATACATGTGGCCAGGAGAGTCGTTACAGAAATCTCCTCAGTTTAACCTTATACAAAGACTTATATTTCCCCTCGAGAGGGGCCGCCCACAACTCCCGCTACATACGAAATACAGATCAGTTCACTGGCTGAAATTGGAGACAACAGAGTACATTAACAATTAAATTGTGTCGCCTCGGCGGCGCTATCCGGGAACAAAAGGACTGGGTTATCACCTTTTGACTATGCTTCCCTGTAGAAAGCTAGTATTAATCTCTTCTAGTCGCTCTGTGGAGAAAATCATATAGCCTTGCATGTAGTAAAACCAAAACTCCCTTTATGGGATGATCCAGCAAGCCCCAAAGTGATATATCATGATATACTGTATAATGTTGAGATTTAGCTTCTTGTTTGACTACCCATAGTGGGGGTTTTGGCCCCCCTCCCTTCCGGGTCTCACTCCAGCAGTCGTCAAGAGTGTGAGAGACTGGTAGTTCTTAGAAAGCTGCTATAATCAGTCCTGTGGAACATCTAAAAATCCACTACAGTTTCTTTTAGGCTGATGTCGTGATATATCTTAAAGGAAAAAGTGAATTTTTTGTGATCTAAATAATAGTGCTGATGATTTTTAAGACCGTGCATGATTTTACTGCTTTCATGTGAGCTCCCAAGTAATTTGAACCCTGACTAGCACCTAATATCATGTAGTTGTATATATGGGTGCTGGAAGTTGGGCAACAGCCAACATGTTGATGTTCCGCCGGGCCCTTGACCAGTCGCTATGCTCATAAGGATCCAGTCCTTTCATTCCCTTTAATTTCTCGTCATATCTCGTCTTTGCATTAGGATTTAGTTTTAGGCGGTATGGTTGGAAAATATTTGTTATAACCCGCTGCATTTTGTAGGATTCTGTTTTCACTCTAAGTTTTCATTATTTTCCTGCCAGAACACTAGCCTGCTATGCCAGCCCATAAAGTGGCCAAACATACCCCTAATTCTTTGCGTTTTGATGAGGTTGCCGCCCACTTGGTCACATGTCTTAGCAATCTCTATAGTAACACTAGACTAGAGGAAGTGGTTTCTCTCCAAAACATTATTGCTCATAATCGGCGAGAAAAAAGGCATAATCAGCCATAACTAATCGGCCAGTTGAATTAGTTAGCCGACCTCTACTTTATATCATAAAATGGAAAATGTACAGGCCAATTTTATGTCATTTCGATGCAGTATATAATGCAGCGTTCTACTTCGTTACTGGTTCATTCTATCCCACACATCACTGCCTGCTATACAATACAATGTGCTGGGACTCCTTGAATTTTAGAAGATCCAGACATTGGTTGATGTTTGATTATAAGGCTGTATTACAGAAACGACCTAGCTATTTAAATGAACACATTTAGTGGTTAAATACTGTATACCAGACTCAATCTCAGGACCTTTTATTACTATAAACACCACGGGTTCACTCTGAGTTAGGTAAAACTACATTTAAATACCATGCCTCAAACTCATGGAATGATTCACAGAGAACTTGACCTAGAGGTTTTAATGTTTGTACAGTAAATGTCTGTTACATTACCTTTTTATTGTTAACTGTGAAGTCTGTTTTTAGGTTTATTATATATTTATTTTCATTGTTTTTTTTTACTTATTCTGTTTCTTTGGCTGCTGTTTTTTATCACAGATCACATTTTCCCTGTATAAATAAAGTTTTATTGTAGTTTTTCTGGGTAGTTGCTGGTTTGTCTGGTTGATGTCTGGTTGGTCGAGGTTATGAATTGTAAGGCTAGGAGGTACATACTTGATTTGGTTTAAGTGCAGTTGGTCTGGGTTGTATGTAGTTGGTCTGGGTCGTAT
>JACXGM010036420.1:0-11390 GCA_016801145.1 Umbra pygmaea
AACAGCTATGACAGGTATTAGACACTGCCTACCAACTGCTATGACAGGTATTTGACACTACTTGCAAACAGCTGTGAAATTAATTAGACACTACTTACCAACTGCTATGGTAAGTATTAGACACTATTTACTAACTTTTATGACAAGTAGAACCTCTTGCCATTGTACCCTTGAGCAAGGCACTGTATATTGCCGTATTGGATACTGGATTTGTTTCTTGTGAAAATATTGTTCATCTTGAGTGTCAGTAATGTTTCCATCCAATCGATTTGCTCACATTTAAAAAAGTATATTTTCATAGGATAGAGACACCCTGACTTTTAACAAACTATATGCAGTATGGTTTGCCAGATGGTTTAAAACCAGACAAATTATAAAACTTTGAGAACCACTTGCTGGAAGTGATGGGGAGAATGGTGTCATACCTCCATTCTCCCCAATGAATGAGTCCGCTGATGAAGGCGTGTATCAGACCGGTGTCTCAGAAGGAAATATTTGAATCTTTTTCCACCGTCAACCCATGGACTAGTTTAGTAAATGGGGTGCCGTTTGCTGTGTTGTATTCATGTAGTGTTTCAAACTCCTGAGTGCTGATGTTTCGGGTCCTCCTGGCCCATATAACTGTAACCATTAACATCTAATGGCAACAACACATCTTTAATCAGCACATCTATTCTGAGAGTCTTTATGGTGTGAAGCTGTGAAAGAATCATGGTGCCCTCTTCGGTTGTAAAAGTGGGTCTGATATTGACTCAAGGGTGTCATGTATTTCTTTTCTCGAGGTGATCAAAGTCTTGTGTTTTCAGTGAAGCATGATTGCATCCCCATTAATGATTAGATGATGTTATGATCACATATAAAAAATAAACAGGTTTGATTGGTCACTCAGGCATCACTGCACTACCTTCGTCTCTAGCTAACATGCACTCTCACATGAGTTTGTCTCTGACATTTGCTTGTGTTTCAGAAAAGTTTAAGATTTTTGAAGCGACCAATTAAATGTCTCTCCCTCAAACTGGAATCTTCAATTACCCTGTGCTTAGTGTGTCCCGTAGGTGTTTGATAACCACAGTTTCGCCCTCGCAGGGAGGAGTTGGGCAAAGTGGTGCAGTAGATCTTTCAAACAGCTGCCTGCTGCCACTGAGATCTATTTTCTGCCTTTTTCCTGACACCCAGAAACATTGTTGAATAAATCGATTCAGATGAGAAGCTTGAATACAGTCACTTTCCAAGGAAAAACATTAAAGTAGGTTTGGAGTTGAACCAATCCACCACTTGGTTCTTCACTGAGTGAGACAAAATTGGCATGTGAATGTGTTCAGTACAGGGTTCCCCCCAGAAAATGGGTTATTTAACACGGTTTATTTCGGTTTGTCCCGGGGGGTGCAAAACAACATTATCGAAATGCGCAATGGTGTCTAGACATGTTCACTCTCTATTGCTGCACACTTAACAGAGCGCAATTACATTAAAATACCACCAGATAGCGCAGGATTCACCATTTTGTACCCAAAATAAATTTAACTCAAAAAACACCCCCGCGCGCTATACACAGCTGCGTGTTACATGGCATGTTTGTTACATGAGATCATACAATCATTAGTTTTTTCTGTAGCGTTGTTATAGCCCAGCTATTCCCAACGTGAGGTATGAAAAAAAGTGGTTCAATGAATGTTTCAGTAGTCAAACTGGCCTATATGTTTAAATTATGTTTTTTCTTGTCTGAATAGCCCAGTCTTACTGGTGAAAATAATCACCAATTAGTGTCTAGATAAATAACACAATGTTAAATTTGCATCCAATTTTAAAATAAAAAAATTACAGTTTTTGGCCACCCAGCAGCATCAGTGTGCACAACAATTGTACATCCAAAGCTGTGTTTGGCTCAAAGCCATTTTATAATTTGACTTGCTTAACATAGCATATATCTGTATCATTAAAGAGTTTTAGATATTATTGTATTGAAAGAGACATCTCGTTTTAAAGATATTACCTGCGGTCTAAAGGCCAATTTGTACTTCTGCATCAAGATTACAGCGTAGCCTACGCCGTAGCTGGTTGCCTATGCCATATCCTACACTGTACCCTATGCCGTAGCTGACGTGCACCTCTCCAAAAATGTAACTACCCGACATGGCGACGCAGCCGCAAGTTCTGTGATTGGCCGGCTTGATTGCATTGCATTGCATTGCATTGCAATGCAGACACCGGCACAGAAGTAGAAATGCTCATGACGATGTAAGCTACGGCATAGGTTACGCAGTAACCTCGACACAGCAGTATAAATCCGCCTTAAGTGTACTCTGTGGTCCACAAACTTAATACTGCAGTTTTCCGTAGATATCTGTCGAGGGCGTGTAGCCTAATCAAGTAGGCACTCGTCTTAGAAACAAGAGTACAGGTTCGAAATGAGAGAGGATGTCATTAAATTTTTTTTACTATTTCAGAGGTTTACAGGTTTACAAAATATTAAACAGTTTTAGATATTATTGTATTGAAAGAGACATCACGTTTTCAAGAGAAGCTCATCAAAAATCTGCTTTATTACCTGCGTTCTAAGTAAATACACAAACGCGGGTGTATTATATATATGATTAACACTAAATGAAATGCTAAAGGCAGCCTTGTGTCACACCTCCTCCACATCCCACACCTTTTCGTCAAACCTGTCAAATCATCAGTGAGGCCTCATACATTGAAGCCTGTTAAATCATCAGTGAGGCCTCATACATTGAAGCCTGTCAAATCATCAGTGAGGCCTCATACATTGAAGCCTGTTAAATCATCAGTGAGGCCTCATACATTGAAGCCTGTTAAATCATCAGTGAGGCCTCATACATTGAAGCCTGTTAAATCATCAGTGAGGCCTCATACATTGAAGCCTGTTAAATCATCAGTGAGGCCTCATACATTGAAGCCTGTCAAATCATCAGGCTTCTTGGAATTCCCAACTGGAAAGTGATACAGCAAATTCTGTTTGCACAAACATCTTGCCTAATTTGATAAAAGAGATGTTTGCTGCGCCTGTGTTTTTATAAAAATATCCCTACTGGTATTTCAGAGAGCAGAGATTATAACCTGCAATCTCTTGCTTCGTATCATTAACCTGTTATGCCACCAGGCTGTGTTAAAATGCAGGAGTGTTTTAATAATAAACTTTGACAGCTGACCAAAACATTATTATAAAAATTGTTTGTAATGATCTTGAGCGTGCAGAGTTTCAGCTTCTCTTATTAATACAAATTACTTTATCTGCAAGTGACGACAATGGATGCAAGACTACTTTGTTTGTGATTACACCAGGGGTGTCACCAGACCCGGGCTTTCGGGGCTCTAGCCTCTGGTGTTTTTTTGTTAGCCCAGAGTGTTCCGCAAGCTGGCAAACACACCGATGGAATCAACATTTGCAAGGGGAGCCAACAGTGCTTTGTGAATGTAGACTTGAGCATGCACTGTTTCAATTGCGCGCTAGCAGGAGAGATTGTCCATATCCATCAATAAATCTTAACAGGCACTGCGTTGTTGAAGTTGAAACTAGTAGGCAATTTTGTTTCTAAAATCATAGAACTTTGTTCATTCTTCTAGAGGAAAGGCAAGAGAAAAAGATCAGTCTTGTTTTCCCATAATATAGCGCGGTGTATCGGACAAAATACACAGTTGTCTGCTTATGGTTAGGGACCGTCAATCAATGACATGCCTTAAAGTTATTAATTCCATAGCTTTTCATCATGTGGCTTAGAAACCTCAACACTATCAAATTGGTCATAAAGTACATGCACATGTTGCACCTCCTTTGATATTTAGAGAAGGATGTTTTTTCTTATATAAACATTTTGAAACTTGGAAAATTACTTAGAAACCTCATCACTTTTAAATTATTCAGAGGACATAGCCTTTGACCTTTCCCAATAGTTTTGGAATTTTCTAAGTCGTATTGATTTATTTTTTTAAATGTTTATTAAAAAAAGGAAACCTTTTGGGGAAACTCCAAAGGCTGTGGAACATGTGGTGTCATCTGTGAACAATTTGAATTGCCAACACAAAAAAGCTAATTAATTATGAAGGGAAATAAATGTCTAGAATTTACATTTAAATTTCATAAGTTACTAGATTGCTAGGGATAAATTTGTTTAAATGTTGTGGGCATTATGTGAAATAAATAGTGAAATAAATAAATTTGAGACATGTAAATTATTGACGGTCCCTAATAGGGCTGGGCGATATGGTCAAAAAATGATATCACAATATAAAATAGATATTTCTTTGATACGATATGCCTGACGATATATTGAAATGTATATAGGACCTGCTGTGACTTGATTACATCAAAGTGTATAGTCTGCTGTATAAACAAAAACAATACATACAAAAAATATTGATTGACCTTGTTATATTTCTGTTTAGAAGTTTCAGGTAAAATTGAACTACAAGCAATATGAAATACTCCTCATTTGTTGGATGTTTCTTTGTTTCAGAACAAAACCAGCTGTTATCGCGATATGTCGATATGGGATATTCTTCTCGATGTTATTTTTAAAAAACTCGATTAGGATAAATATTGAATTATCGCCCAGCCCTAGTCCCTAACCATAAGCAGGGTTCCATTGTAGCTGAGTCTGTGAAAACAAGACCTGATCTTGGGGTTCGGCCTCGGTTTCGTGCTGTTATAACAAATAATGTAATAACTAACCCATGTAATTATAGCTGATGTAATTACACACAGCCATTCCCCTCAGCCCCGGGTCATCAGAAAGATGACCCGGGAGTTTTTAATGTCTGGTGACGAGCCTGGATTACACCACCAAAGATGGAAGATTAATACAAGGAGATTTCCATTAAGGAATTCCTGCCAAGCCAAAGAAGTCAACTCAATTACACTTTTTATCAGGACAAGCTGTAAAAAATATTATAATTTCTGAAACATTAAGATATCTTAAATTTGTTTGCTTATTTTATCTCCACAAAAAAGGTCCACACATGATTTCCAGGTAACCACTGTCTGATAGGCGGGTGCTTTAACCAATATACTATACATTCTGTAAAAGTGTATTTACGAGGACAACCTCTACATTTTTTTAAGTATCTTTTAAATATGTGATGTCTGTTAGAAAAACAGACTGTAAGCAATGTGTGTAGCATCAGGACACAAGTAAAGAGACGCAACTGACCAAATTACATGCTATTTAAGGGAATGTGACAGACCCCTAAACACCTCAAATTGTTGTGCTGGTCATGTTTCCGGCACCACAGTCACTGAATACATATTCTCAGCATGTTCGGTAATTCTCAACTTGGCCACCCTACGTTTTCCAAAAACCTTTAGTTATGTCACTGCAACAGTTTAGAAAATACGAAATGTTAGTTTTGAAATAACAGGAAGTTAAACAAACACGTAGATAATTTTTTTAAGCATGTTGCGGTGACGAAATCGAAGGTTTTTGGAAAACATACGTTGGCCGAGTTGGGAATTACCGAATGCACAATTTGGGGTAGGAGGGGTGAACTTCGTTAGCAATTTATTTTGCTTAACACAAAATCTTACAAATAATAGTACATATATGTTTTCACAGCATTTACAAACTCTATACTGAGCTAATACACTTAGCCAGGAATTGTGTTCAGTTTTTACGAAGCAGTAGCGACGTCTCTTCCTTTCCCAGTCCCTCCCCTTCACGCGAAGTTGTCCAAACGTCTATACTGTAGCCATTCAAAGATTGTAGAAGTAGCCGTCTGGCTTGAGAGACTAGGTTGGAGGTTGAACAGCCCTAGAATCCTTTTACTTGTTTTGGTGTGACTTCGTTCTCACTATAGTCTCTGGCTCCCTGAGAGTAGAGGATTTGGCCCAGTGAGGGGTTAGACCACCATATCACTGACACAGCCTGTCCATGCACCATGTCCCTTCAGAAGAATCACAGCAGGCCACCTGGCTTCTCCCTCACCCCCCTTCCTGTCTTCCAGACCAGGTCTAAAACTAGGTGTGAAGTGTGCCCTATTTCAGAGACCAGGGCTGTGGTAAAGGCGTTGCATGCCAGGGAGAGGCACTCCAGGTCGTGGTAGAGAACACTAGCAAATCTTTCAAAAGCATTTATCATAGTATCATGCTTTTCCTATTTCATTCTCTGAAACAATATTCCTGAACATGCTCTGGATGCTTGAGGACGTGGTGTTTGATGAGGGCAGGGGCAGGAGGGTCATGTTCATTTTGCCCTGGGTTTCCTCTTTTAGATCCCCAGGGCTGTACTGAACCAGTTTTACACTGGTCCACTATCCATTGTTTTATTTTTCGTGCTTCCTGACAGTCTAGCTTTCCTGTCAGTGGTTATTAGTGAGCTGGACACCATTAAGAAACATTTAATGCAGGTCAATGATTCTTCTGCAATAAAGAAACTTCAGACTTAAAAATAAAAATATGATTGTAAGATTGAATCCCCTCCAGGATGGGGTGGTCATTTGACAACCCTGGCATTGGGTATATCCACATTTTCTCTGTATTGCTGTAGTCAACAGAGAGCTTTCTTTCTTTTTCTCAGGCAAGAGTGTGTCGCGACAGAGGAGAATCCTCAGGTCTTCTTCTGCTGCTGTGAGGGGAACTTCTGCAATGAGCGCTTCACCCACCTGCCGGAGGTCAATGGACCCAGTAAGTGGACTGGTTGGATTATGTGTTACACCCCCTAATGGAAAGAGAATGGAATGTAGGGGTTTGTTATGGTGAATATGATTCTGTATGCAGTTTCACCAAATTTTCTCAGTGCTACACTAATTCTGCACTGGTAGGTGAAGTTGAGAATGTCTTTCTACGATATGAATTTGGGTTCATAAGATGTTAAACCACATCTGCCAATGGCTTCAGAATTCAAGAGCTAATAAAATATAGGAGTGATGATCTCTATTGTATATAATTATTGGCTTACAAGTCACTTTTTAGAGATTGGTTGTCTTTTATTTTGCTTAATTTGTTTCAGAGAAAATATGTTGCTATATACTATTATGATTGTTTGGTAATTTGTAAGCATATCACAGTTAGTCTGACAACATGTGACAAACAGTTGATTTAATAATCCCTGCCTAGTGTGAAGTGAAACTCAATAGGTCAATATTGTATTCGACATCTGTGTAATAACGATAACATCTTTAAATGGAGGTGGAAGCTCTGCGGGCCTCTCCTGGGGTTAACTATTGACTTTGTTCCCCCCAACACAGTAGGGCACTGGAAGATCTTAAACCTGGCTGACTGAAATGTGCATGAAGCCGCATGAGTATTGAATTACAACCCCTGTTTGCAGCCTGGGTGTCTGGTATAGGTGGTGGTAATTCTGTCCAGGAGTACAGCACCTCTGAACTAGCACAACTTTCTCTCCAGGTGTTGTGGAGTACAGGCCCGCCTCTTTGTGTTAATGCTTCTGATAGGCTTAGGAAGGAAAACCCTGTTCTGTAACTGACTGTCTATTCCTTCTCTCCTTGAACCCTTCTTATACAGTCCCCCCCCGTTGCCAACCTTGGCCCCACCCCCTCCCTTCCTGCTTGTCCTGTTTGCCGCTGGGTAACTCTGGTCTCTCCCTGCAGTGATCAAGGCGCCACCCCCCACCCCCACACTGCTCAACGTGCTGGTCTACTCCCTGCTGCCCATCACCATGCTCTCCATGGCCCTGCTGCTGGCCTTCTGGATGTACCGTCACAGAAAGCCCCCCTATGGTCACGTGGACATCAACGAGGTCAGACGCTCCCTACTGTCTTCATTCCTCTGTACTCATCTGTGTATTAATTGCTGAATTTGTTTGATTGAAACATGGTGGACTACGTTCTGACTGGTAGAAAAGTGATATTGGAGGATTTAAAACACGACATACTTATTATGGGTGTCTTTTTCTTCTCACTCTTGTCCCTCACTTGTTTGCTTGCTCCCTTGCCCATTTCATCCCCTGTTCTTCGGAGGCCATCTTGGTAGCGGACCCTAAGCTGTTCAGAAAGTCACATAGGGACTCTGTTAACAATTAGCTCCATCTAGTGGTGGGTGGGTGCCAGTGCACTGTGATTCTGGGCACACATACAGGGTCAGAACAGTCTGCTGTTGGCAGAGTCCATATTATAGTCTACCAGCAGTGGCACACATGTATGCACTAATTAGGGGTATTCTGTAGGAGTAACTCTATTGTAAATGTTGGTATTATTATGGCTACTTTATAGGAGTGCCGTTTGGTGTGTCTTTCCTTCTGAGGAACATAAGTGCCTTGAGTACACATAAGGTCTGCCATCTTGAATTTTTCTCCTCTTGAAATTTTCCTCCCAAAAAATACTTAAAATCAACCATAGTATATACACTTGTCAACACCATTGTGTCTGTGTCATTATGGCTGTCTATTGTGATTTAGTAGCAGATGTATAAAAAATTAAGATGTAAAAAATCATAGGAAGGTATGTGTTTCCAACTGATAGAGACCAGTAGCTAACTGTCCAATATACTGTACGTCCGAATGAGTTGATTTTAGTGGTGTGATGGTTATTAAATAACCGTGAGACCTATGGTTATAGATTAACACCTTCATTAGAACTCTATAACCGCCAAAACCGTGTTATTAAAATATATTTTTTTAAATGTAATCATACCGAGGGTTTAAATACTAATTAAAAAGTAATTGTTTTAATAACAATCTGTGTTGTAAATGGTCTACGTCTTTTCCAACTTTATTTGATTCTTTGTAAAATAGCATAACTGAGATTTGCAGATACATGCATGCAGCGCAGTGGTCAATCTTTAAAGCCACTCAACAGAGTTCAATGGCAAGTGTGGGGGGTGGGGGTGCAAGGCGGCCTATCGTTTAAACAACACCTATTCATTAGAGTGGGGAAGGGTGAATAGTCTGTTTCTTTCCCCAGTGAGGTGAAAATATGGATCTTGTTATAAAAACGTTAAATCGGCTGTTTAGGCATTTTTTGGTTTTAAAACTTCACACAAAAGCGCAACTCAAACTGCATTTACAGCCTAGTATAATAACGTCATGGATGAGATGCAAATATGACTCATGTGAACATGGAGAATATATCAGATCAATTGTGTTAGGGAGGTGCTTCCCACAGATTAAAGAACCTATGGGGGGGGGGGGGTCGTTGGGTGATAGCGGTGATTTCACATTTCGGTTTAAAAACCAGATGGCAATGGAAAACTGAAAAAAACTGTATTTGTTACAAATGCAAAAACCAGCAATCTCCGTAACCGCCTGAAGATTAACCTATGCGGACATTGGATTAAACACTGCGTCGCTGCTGCTCAACCATCCACCTCTGGTCAAAGGCAGTTGAATATGGCTCACTGTTACTACAACAGTCGTTATGTCTTTTATTCTTTGGTAAAGGTATGTAGATTTTATCATTTGTAATTTACTAATTCATATTTATGCAGCTCAGAGAATCTAAGTACTTTTGTTAACTGTGTGTGATTTAGCTACTTAATACAAAGCACGTTCATTGCTAGTTGGCTTGCTGTTAATCCTAAATAAACAGATTTCGTTAATAACCGTCATCTTTGACCAACGTCATAACCATCATCAACAATTCCGAAACCGGCACACCCCTAGTTGATATTGTATGTTGTATATTGCATATTGAAGCTGGGTGCACGTCTTTCTATAGGGTGGACATCCTTCCTTACTAATGGTGGAGGTGGGATAATGGTCTTGGGCCATGTTTCACAGTCTGGGCTTGATACCTTAGTTACATTGTAGGGTCATCTTAATGCAACAGGATACAAATGCATTTTAGACAATTGGGTGCTTCAAACTTAATGGCAACAATCACGATGCGTCAAATACATTTTTCTATTAAAACCATGTAGGATATTTGACTTGACAGAGTGCAAGTCACTGTATAGTTCAATATAATACAGTTTTCTATATTACTTCATATGGTCATGTTTTCATCCAAAAATACAAGTAGTAAGATATAAACAATCTTTTTTTATTTAAAAATGTCTGAACACAGCGCACACACACACACACGCTTTTCAAGCTTCAAGCGTCCGGAAAATAAGTCTCATCCTGGTCTCAAGTCTATCGTAGGTCTAGATGAAAGGGGTTAGGCTACTGAGAATGTTATTTTTCATTTGAATGTTTATGCTGCGGAAAATTAAGGAGCAACATCATTGGTTATAATCAATTATGGCCGGCCACTGCATCGATACAGCATCGTCCATGTCCCCATCGCGATGCATCGATTATTTGATTAATTTCAACACCTCTAGTGTCCATGAAGACATGGTTTGACACGTTTGGTTTGGAGTAGTGATGGGCAAATTAAGCTTTGCTGAAGCACTGAACCACTTCGAAGTATTGTTTTGAAAATGGGTTCATCACTCGAAGCTTCAGTAACAGCGACCTCGTCTGGTGAAGTCCTAAGGCTTCATCTTAATTACCCTGGCTAGATAGATAGTGGACAGGAGGCTTTAAGATGAGCTAAATAAATGTAGTGCACGCACCTACTAATACTGCACATATTTGCATCTACCGCACCGTAAAGTAAAAGTGACAGCATTTGAAAATGAACTTATATTACATGTTGAAATACACCTTCAGAAATTACATAGTGCCCTTTATAATATTGCTTGTATTTTGGAATTTATTTACACTGCATTGATGGACTTGAGTCAGTATATTTACTGTACATGCAATTACATATGGCCATGCATTTGAACTTAACATGAAGCACTGATGAACGCTAACTAATACTATCTAACGTTAACCCAATGCTTCAGGTGACTGACTGGTTCAAAAGCCATTTTCTTTCCTGCTGGCCCTGTATGGGCTATGTTTTTATCAACTGTATATCTCAGAACTTCTTCCAAATTACATTCCCAGAAACTATTTTGAAAACATGAATTACCGTACTTTAAATGCCAACATATTCCAATGTTCATGGTTAGGGTTAGGATTAAAGGAGAATTCCCGGAATTCTCCTTTAAGGTTACAAAAAAGTTTTTTTAAAGATCAATAAAGTTATATTTCTAAAGAATATTTAACTCTGGAACTGGAAGACATTTAAATATCCACAATAAATGAACAAAACTACCAAGAACAGTATATGAAATGGACACTTAGTCTCTGTATTAGTGCTGGGCGGTATACCGGTTCACACCGAATACCGGTATTTATTTTTGTCATAATATGAATTTTGAATCTATGAAGTGACATTAGTTTAAATAATTGTCTCTAAAACAGCTACATGTATATTTTACAGTTAAAACGAAGTCTGCTGTGCATATAGCAACTCTTTCATCGTAAGAATAATATAATGGGCGGGTGAACACCATGCTACAATTAATAAAATTATGAATATTGTATTCATTCCCGGTTTTCGGATAATAAAACACTTTAGCATTCGTAACTGCATTTACTTTGTAA
>JACXGM010036421.1:0-11390 GCA_016801145.1 Umbra pygmaea
GTCGGTTGCTCTAGATGTAATTTGCGTGTGAAAAAAGGAGTCAGTCCGACGTGGTATTTCTAGCTACTGGGAATAATGTTATGCTCTATTATATTGTGCATGTACATTGAAATTCAGAGGTTGATTTGAGCCCAACCACTGTGTGGATTAGCCCCACCATAGTTATGCCAAATAAAATACTCTGGCGCCGCCACTGTCTATATTTGATGACCAAGGAATGCTCACCATAACAAATACAAAAAAAACAGCCACTACAATCTAAACCAGTTGAGCTACTGAGGCTAGACAGCATCATTTGCCTCAATAACAGGACCTTTAAAACGTATGTATCAAAAAGAGCCAGCAGAGTTCTGAAAAATATATCTTTTGGGAAATAGTTTTGAATAAGTAAAATTGTAGTTAATTACCTTAAAGGTACAATATGTAGTTTTCCAAAACAATAACAAAAGACGTAGTTCGCATTAAAAAAGCAAACATTACTATACCTATATTATATATATTTCTTAGTTGTGCACTTACATTATCCTAAATGTGTCCACCAACTTTCAAACCTGGAGAAATTTGTAATATAATTCGAAGACACAAAAGACTCAAAAGATTAATATTCACTAATGTTAAGAATGAATATAATTATATAATTATAATTATCTTTTGTGATCCAGTTAGAACTGACTGTCTTCAAAGAAACATATTTTTCAATCTCAGCTATCACTTCAATATAATGCACTTGACAAGCTTATCTAATATGGACCTACAGTAGTTATATCTCTTGAAGCTGAAAACACCTTTGGTCAAGTACACTAGAATAGACTTGCAGATAAAAATATATAATAAAACGTATTTATATCTAGATAGAACACTCAACTTATACAGTCAATTTGATGTAACCTCAAAAGGGGACAAAACAGGAAGTGCACTTTTGTCACAGCTATTTTCTTTGGCTTTCAAGTCTCTTGCTCAGGTCATGTAGCAATTCCTATACACAGATTACTTCTCCTCTATGTAACTGAGAACCTATGTTGTATTTCAGTCACACTAGACTAGTTCAATTTTTTTTGGTACTGTTTCTGGATATAGATTCATTTCAAATAATCATGCTTATATGGGAAAAAAAATGATTTGAAAGGAGATTTCTCATTTAAAAATGGTCAGACAAATGTACAAACCTCGAGTTAGAGGTTACAAATTATATTCTTCTTTTTTGGAAATAAATGTTTTACCACCAAGGAACAAACATCAAACATGTCTTTTACATTCTCAGTATCTGCTTGTAATTCAGTTTTCCATACTCATAACTATCCCATATTAACAACCAACAAGACTCGCTTATCAACATCATTCAACTTGGATTGTAGAGACATGTTTATTTAAAAAAACAATAAAAAAGAGATATAAGTAAAAGAACCCTTCTTAAACCCAACAAGGAAGAGGACTAACTCTAAGACTAAGAGGACTAACTCTAAGACTAGGACTAACTCTAAGACTAACTCTAAGACTAAGTTCTAACACTAAGAGGTCTAACTCTCCTTAATGTAATAGCTTACTACTTGGCCTAAAACCATTTGGGACATGTTATGGCTTGGTAATGCTCCTGTTCCATCTAGCTGGTTTAGAAGGTAGCATGATGGTTGCTACCGCATCCCCATTTGCATGGTACTCATGTTCCCTCTCTGCTTTAGTAAACTAATTTATTCCATGACACATATCACAGTGCTTATCTGATAGAAAATGAAGGTCCATTCTGACTGTACAGTTAAGTTAATATCTTTCCTGCTTGTGATAACGAGGAACCCCTCCATAGCATAGGAGATCTGTACATAGACGGAATCTCTGCGACCCTGTGATTTGTTGAGGAGAAATGACCTTTCACGAACTGTGTTCATATACTTACAAATCAAAGACTATGACCCTGTTATACTGAGCCTAAAAGCTGCACATTTGAGCACTAACACTGTTTTTTCGAAGTTACTATTTCTCTCCTCAAGCTCTAAAAGCAGGTAATATTATTCCACCTCGTCTGCTCTTTTTTAGTAAAACACACGCTCGTCTGCTTCTATGTAACTCTGCCTCAGGAGATCAATACATGCAATAACGCCAGGAGAGAACTGTTTAATTGAGATGGTACTAAGTTGGCTTATGCCATTAGACATCTTTCATCAAGCAATTGTTAGATGATGGTGTGTGCATGCAAAATCATCATTCAGTTTGAATATTCAGTAAAGGCTATTATGTAGGCTGCCATATACTTCATTGAAGTACATACGTTGATTAAGTTTTGCTCAAATGAGGCTAATTTACTTTAATTTTAATGACTATAATTCCATGTTAAATACACCTGTATACTGCAGATCTATGAGAGTGGAATTGAAAGGTGTATACGAGCAGTCCCTCATAGAGCTGGCCCCTCAGGGCGGTCACTCAGAGCTGGCCCCTCATAGAGTTGGTCCCTCATAGAGTTGGTCACTCATAGAGCTGGCCCCTCATAGAGTGGGTCCCTCATAGAGCTGGTCCCTCATAGAGTGGGTCCCTCATAGAGTGGGTCCCTCATAGAGCTGGCCCCCCATAGAGCTGGCCCCCCATAGAGCTGGCCCCCCATAGAGCTGGTCCCTCATAGATCTGGCCCCTTTTAGAGCTGGCCCCTTTTAGAGTTGGTCCCTCATGGAGTTGGTCCCTCATAGAGTTGGTCCCTCATAGAGCTGATCCCTCATAGAGTGGGTCACTCTTAGAGCTGGTCTCCCATAGAGCTGGCCCCCCATACAGCTGCTCCCTCCTTGATCTGGCCCCTCTTAGAGCTAGTCCCCCATAGAGCTGGCCCCTCTTTGAGCTGGCCCCTCTTAGAGCTGGCCCATCATAGAGCTGCTCCCTCATAGATCTGGCCCCTCTTAGAGCTGGTCCCTCATAGAGCTGGTCCCTCATAGAGCTGGTCCCTCATAGAGCTGGTCCCTCATAGAGCTGGTCCCTCATAAAGCTGGTCCCTCATAGATCTGGCCTCTCATAGAGCTGGTCCCTCATAGAGATGGTCCCTCATAGATCTGGTCCCTCATAGATCTGGCCCCTCATAGATCTGGTCCCTCATAGATCTGGCCCCTCATAGAGCTGGTCCCTCATAGATCTGGGCCCCTCATAGCTGAAGATGGGTAGCTAATGGTAATGATAACAATAAAGGCTGCTGTTATATTGCTCCCACGCTGGTCGTTCTTCAACTCATCCAGATGAAACATAAATCATTTTGAGATTGCACTGCCATTTCTCATCTTTATCTGTGCACTATTATGGCCTGTATGCTGAAGCTGTACGCTGAGGCTGTTGGTGCCACTTCACATAGGGCCACATTATAGTCGTTCCCTACCAGACAGCAAAATGTCAAACAAAACCTGTACACAGACATCCTGCACACATGGAAAAAGACAGGTTACTAGGTCAAACGGGATATCAGGAATAGTTGGAGCATGTTTGTATTGGCTTGGATAGAAACCCAAACAGCTTGTTCCTGCAAAGCTTTCTTCGGGGATGACTGACTGACTGATGTATTCCAGTGTTGGACTGAGAGACGTAGTGCTTTAGACTGAAGGGAGAGGCAGGCTGCCAGTGAACCAGAGAATTATAGTGCAACTTAAATCTGTACACTGGAGCAGCACACTGCTGGATTCTGCTGCAGCTTCCTGACTACTGCCCCTTTGACATATTGAGCCCTGCCATATAGTGTCAGATCCAGAGTGGTGAGATCTGCATGGTTAGATCGGCTCTGTGTGCTGCTGACAGGACTGTGTGGCAGCTGGCTCTTTTATCTACTAAGAGAACTGTGGGTTATGGTCTCCTTCACAAACAGGGTTTTTATTGGAATTGGCGTGCTAATAAAGAGCCTGAGTCTCCCCGGTGGAGGTGAAAGGTCATTACTGGCAATAAGGGTGTGGATTGGGGGCGGACTCATATTCCACAAACTCCCCAGAGACCCTGTGGAGGACTGAACAGGGACATCAGCAGTCCCAACACCATGTTGCTGTCACTCACAAGGAGATGCTTCATTCTCTGCCAATCAAACAGGAATGTAGCCTCAGAGAGCATCGGTGTGGGGGGACCAGAGAGATATTGCACCTATTGTAATTTGTAATCAAAGAGAGATTCATTCTTAAAGGCCACGGATTATATTATAAGGGATGCGATTCCGTCTGTTTTTCAAATGCTGAGCTCTGTGTGTTGGACTGTCAGATGGAAAACACCTCCACCACCCACGATTTGTGACACGTTGCGTACAGATTCACTCAAACGACAGCCCTGTGTGCCAGAGACGGATTTTTATCTTGTGTGAAATTTCCTGTTTAGTGAATCACAACACTTAACAAAAATGGGTACATGGTAATGTTTACCAAATGACACAAGCCTAATGTGAAGGGATGGTTGAAATGTTTTCCTGTGTTCCCATCGCAGGTTTTATTTGTTAGCAGAAGGTTGTTTTGTTAGCTTTAGGCGTTCCCTGCTATTAATATTCACTGTGTGTTCAGATGGAAGACATTTATGTTGGTGACATCAAACTGTCATATCTGCTCTCAATGGCATATTAAATTAATTCAACCGGTCGAGTTTGACCGGGGCCCACAAGGCAAATCATCGGAGAAACAATTGACCAAAGGAGTAATTTCTTTTCAAATGTCAATAATCCCTGCATTTTATTATCTGCAAATTCTCTAAATGTTTTTCTGTGTTGTGAGTTCTCCAAACACACCCAAAACAATGTAGTAATGAACTTATATGGATATAGCTTATGGAGATAGTGTATACAAGATATCAGCTGTCAGTCAGCTGTAAACACAACGGTTGCAGACATGCAGACGTTGTTCTAATTAGGACCTATCAGGAGCTTTTGTGGCATTTTCATTCTGGCAGCTTCCATGACAGCCTTTTACAAGGTCATGCATTATTCACAACACAGGTGTCAATCTGAGTTTGTGCACCACCAGCTCACACCACTCGTCCCAACCCAGATGCCAGGCTCTTCCACGGGGATGCCATCGTAGCAGGAGGTGGGATGTGTAGGCATGCTACCAGGCCTGCCAAACAGCGGCCCCTGGCTAAATGAAGTTTTCCTTTATACTGCTGCTTGTTCCCTAATTCTGGCTCAGGCTTAGCCAAACTATGCCAGCTTTACATAGTCATCTGCTACAGCTGAATCTTTTGAAAGCATTAATTAACGCCATGCCTTGCTTTAGTTATGTTGTATTCTACTTCTATCTGTATACTGTACACATTTTAATATCTCTCAGGGTTGCACTGCTTTTAAACACTGAGCCAGTCAAGAATGTTTCATATGTTTCTTCATACATTTGGTTTAGTCTACTACTGTATTGACCTAGTGTTCTTTTGTGTTATATAAGGATATTTTTTCTGGCACTTGACTCTAACCTTGCACATGTAAAGAATAGCATAATTTCTCCAAGAGTGTTACTGGACTTGTATTGAGTATAGCTAGGTGTAGCAGTAGTGAATGGCGCGGTGGGGAGAGCCAGGTGGAAGTGACAGTGCATCCAGACTCCCGTGGCTCCTTCCTCCGCAGAACGTAGTCTTCTCTCACAGCACTGGACTCCCACTGGGCCCAGTCATCACGGCACAGCTGTTGGCACCACTATCTCCCATTTTCTCTATAATTGCTTCTTTTTAAGAAGTTATTACGGCGTGATTAGAAAAGCTCAAAGGAAAGTAATCAACGAGTTTTCTCCTTGTCAGTAGTTGTAATGGTTTTCCCCTCCACTCATCACTTTCTCTCAACCCGCTCTTGCAATTCTCCCCAGCCTCAGCTCTCGCTGTCCGTCCTGCCTGCTGGACCGTCAGTGGGCCCACACAATGCGAATCTCCATGGTTGTGGTGGAGAAGACGTGAAGAGACACTTAGCACCCAGGGGACGTGTCTGTAGTGAGGCCCACCCTTATGTGTCTGAGTGGTCCTGTGGCAGGCTCAGATGTGGAGTGATAGTATGGCCTTATGATGCCGGTAGACTGAGGAGACCTCTATGAGTACAGGACAAGGGATGGGTCATTAATGTTTCATAATCTAATCATGCTTGTCTTTTCTTTACAAATATGGGCGGGTGTCCACTGAGCTGGCCGGTGAGTCTAACCGTTTCTCACTGGCAGTGCGCCTGCACCACGTGTGTCAAGAGCCGGTGGTCTACTGTTTCACAACACATAACCATCCTCCTTGACAAATTGTCACCGCTGTATTAAAGATGCCAATTGGATCCATCGGTGACATCTCAAGTTCGCTCTGGAGTAGATGTGTGGCGTGGTAGTTTGTTCGCTGTATTACATGCGTAATAATATACAGGGCTAGTTTACGTGGGCCCATTCTACATATGTTGTTTGTGAATTTGCGCACTGCGGATCTTTTTACTGAGTTTCTCTCTGAGCTGGGTCTCTTTTTTTGCCTGTGTGGTAACATGAAAGTCTAGTTTAAACGGTTGCACATTCATCAACACTGTGCGTCAAATTGACCTCCTAGGGGTGTCATCCACACACTTACCTGCTGTTAGCGCTGAAGATGAAGGTGTGTGTTAGCGTCCGTCTCATCGACGGGGAGGTGCCGCGTGGAGCTTCTCTGCTCTTTACACAAATGAGATCATTCATCATGGTTTCAGCCTGCCTGTGTCTGCACCTCCTCATGAACAATTAATTAATGTGCTGTGTTTTGTCGTCCTTGCAGTGTTTTCCTCTTTCTCTTGCTCTGTCTTTGTCTCTCTCTGTAAGGCCCCATCACCGGCTGCGGCAGTGGCCCCCCTCCGCCCCCGTTAACTGTAGTCCCGTTGATTACGTTTGTCTGTTGTAACCATGGCTCTGTATTGTTTTTCGCTGACAGCCATGGGGCATCCAAACAGAAAGGCTTTGATATTCCTCTGTTCCATTCTACCGTTGTTAATGGCCTCTCTGTCATGATGTTGCCTTCAGGTGCCCCGATGCTGCAGACGTCCGAACATCCTTCATGTTTCACTGCAACAGCCCAAGATTCTTCTTTTTTGTTCCACTGCAAGCCGTTCTAAGTTCTGCAGATATCCCAAGCTGCATCAACAGTTCCATCTAATCCAATGTAGGATTTTTGGATCTTGTCATATTTAATTAAATAATTTTTTGCCTGCTTTTCTTTAGTGCAGTATTTGTTTGACTGTTAGTTTTACAATGAATGTATAGGCCACTGTAGGTTGATTAAAATTCAGGCTCAAACAGGCTGTAAAGACTAAGGTTCCCCCAGGATTGATGTCCCTTGGTGACCTGTCCATCTAAATCATTACACCCACTCAATTTTGTCCAATCACTGGCTTTAAATTAGAACCCATTTCTTTGTCAACAAATTAACTGCTCAATGTATAGTATCATGGATAGGCCACTAGAGACAACCACTGGCTCAGCCCTCATTAAATATTAAGCATCATACATGGGTATTTGTGTATACATGCTAGCAATATAATGTGGCTAACAGCATCATACAGAGTGTGTGTTGAATAATATATGATAACAGTGATAAATTATGCTGTTGTTGATCTCTGCTCTTCCTTCTCTGTTTATCTCAGTGCTTTTGTAAAGCACGTCACGCTGCTGGCTTAGCGAACGCCACTGCATGTGGAACTCCAAGTGCTGCACGTTGATGCGGAAAGCAGCTTGGTACTGCAGGTCCACAGGGAATGACTACACCAGTTACAACATCAGGGTGTTTTACTTAGTGGAATGAGTAGATGTGTTCGTATCTAGTTTGGAATGATGATTCTATTTTCTGTGGGTAGTTTAGGGTGTGATTAGCACTATCAGCTAGAGAAATTGGATTCCATAGGGCTAGAATCACACAGATCATTGAAATGTACTCAGCATTACCCTTAGGGAAAGCCTATGGGTGTGCAAGGAATATCACATCTATTACATTTCTATAATTGAATGTTTTGTGTATGTCTCTATATGTTCTTTTCGACCTGCGTCCTGGTCAGAGTGGCTGTGGCTGGACCCCTCCTCCCGAAGCAAAATAATAACACATGCATTCAAAGGGCTTGGGAATTGTTTCACATGCACAAATGTTAAACACAATCTGACTGAAAATAACGAGCGCTTGGAAGTAAACAAATATACTGTATGAATAGAATTGAGTTATGCAGCCCGACAGTTATTTGTGCTTTGATTATCACCAGGCACATCACCACATTCAAATATATCAATATTAAGACTTCCTCATTCCCTCTGCTTTCATTCAAGAATAAATACCAAGAGATTAATTTCTCCATCTGTTAGTCCCTCTCATCCTGATAGAATCCTGATTGTTGCCGTGGGCCATCTTGAGGAGATGGTAATAAAGATGGTTAAAATCATAGACCGGTTGTAGGAAAGCATTGATTTAAATGTCAGATGGCATCTCCCCCCACTCTTGCGCTGCTTTATTCCAGATTGTTATTGGGACGCTGAGCACCGAGACTTCCTGGGAGACCCAACGGAGCCCGGACTCGCTGCTGTGTAAAAGGGAGGGTGGCGACGTCACGGTGACATCAATCATTCAGAGCTCTATCGCCAGGGAAACGGCAGGTTGTGGTTTGAAGGTGTATTGTATAAGGCCATAAGGAATAACACAGTGCTGCAAGTGGTGTGCAGACGGAAGGAACCAAGGCTAAGCCCTACCATTGATTTTCATAGCACACCACCCCCATATATGGAGGCCATCACAATCCTTAATGAGCACATTGATTTCAAAGGCTGTGTTTTTTTCCAGTCTAGGGAAAAGGTAATCCTAGGAGAGGGCGGTTTAATTTACTGACATTTTGCGGCTCCTGGTTTCCCTGCAGGAGAGAGAGGGAAAATGAGAAGTAGACCTAGAAACCAAGGGGCTATTTCCCAGCCTGGTTATTACATTTCCAATCATAGCCTGTGGCGCATTGGCATGGCCACGATAAAACACCTCTCCACCATGTTGCTGTCTTGCCACAAATTGCCCATAGCTTGAAGGAAATGTGTGTGTTCCATTGCATTGATTTCAGAGGATATGTGAGGAATCAGTGGACATAACATACCATTTAAAACTGAGACAGAGGGATTCTTTTGAATAGACTTTAATGAGCTACTCTGGCTATCTCTCAGATGCATACTGACCATGTGTCTCACTCATGCATTTGTGTTGTTTACCAAGGAGGGCTGCCTGCATGAGCTACTGGTGTAGTGATGCTGTTATAGTAAATAACACCAGCCAATGTGTTGTAGATGTTGCCATCACTAATACTACGGCTATTGACATTGGAAGGACATCCACAGACCCATGATAACTATTCTAGTCTGATTGTTCTTTTATACAAAGACGCTTAATCAAAGACATAGTAAAAGTGCTGAGAATTACCCAGAATTCCTCACTCCTAGATGATCAGAGCTTGTTGCCTAGCTCTTCTTCTGATCCCCAGTGACTCCAGCCTTCCCTTCCGCCCCTCCACAATTTTCTCATTAGTGATTAGAGACGAGTTTCCATTTCCAGGCTATTGACTGTGCTGTTGGAAGCTGAGAGCCCATTACATACGTTGCTCGGACTAATTGTTTCCAGTCATAATGAAGTTCCTGGCAGTGCTAAAATGGTAGTTAAGGCACATTAGGTCATGGACACGTACAGTAGATTACTGTGAATACAACCTGACGTCTGTTTGTTCTTTGCTATTCACTCATAATTATGGATTAGTTTAATAGTCCTCTGTAAATTGACTAACCGTTAAATGTAACGCAATCATGATGAAAATACTGCAGAATTATAAGGATGCCTGTTACTAAAACCATACATTGCCAATTTGAATGAAGTCATTACTACTGTTTCTTACATACCGTTGGTGCGATAGACATACATGTTGCGTAGTGTCTGGGCATTAGGAGGTTTTACCAGGAGGAAGTGCTGGTGCAGTGTTGGTCTGGAGGCGAGCGGAGCGAGGCAGACTGTGATTTGATTAGAGTCATGCTGTGTGACAGCATTCCCATTCTCTGGCTTTTCTATTCCAAGGCGTTAAAGCATTACCAGGCAAGCTCTGCCTTGCTCGCTCGCTCTCAGTGGCCCAGGTCCATCCAGCTCCCAGGGCCAATATACATTTCATTAGCATGCCTAGTGTAAAGCACCCATATTGAGTGTCATGGGAAACATTCACACCCTGTTAGAATCTAGACACGCACATTCACATCTCTGTGTGAAACACACAGCTAAGCACACATTCGCTCAATGATTGATACTAAACTTTGATTTACCTTTGCTTTTTTCCTGTGTTTCGGCTTTTACACAACATCTCATTCGAGCCCCAAGTCCCACGCACATTAAGGCGCAATGTAACTTAAACACAAAACACGCATTGCTATATAGACACAAAACACAGCAAAATGTATATATATAAAACCCAGTGAGATATATATAGTAGGGGTGGCACGGTTCATGAAAAAACATCCGAACCGTTCGGTTCGATTGTCTCTGTTCGACGTGTGTAGGTTGCGCGGACAGAGATTTGTCTTCCAACAAGACAATAATCCAAAACATAAAGCAAAATCTACAATGGAATGGTTTACAAATAAACATATCCAGGTGTTAGAATGGCCAAGTCAAAGTCCAGACCTGAATCCAATCGAGAATCTGTGGAAAGAACTGAAAACTGTTGTTCACAAATGCTCTCCATCCAACCTCACTGAGCTCGAGCTGTTTTGCAAGGATGAATGGGCAAAAATTTCAGTCTCTTGATGTGCAAAACTGATAGAGACATACCCCAAGCAACTTACAGCTGTAATTGCAGCAAAAGGTGGCGCTACAAAGTATTAACTTAATTTTGCACACCCAATTTTTCAGTTTTTTATTTGTTCAAAAAGTTTGAAATATCCAATAAATTTTGTTCCGCTTCATGATTGTGTCCCACTTGTTGTTGATTCTTCACAAAATATTACAGTTTCATATCTTTATGTTTGAAGCCTGAAATGTATGGAGGACCAAGTCTGCCAAAATAAGAAATAAATAAATAAATATATGCATCAATAAAAATATTTATACATAAAAACATACATAAAAATAGAAAAATATAAAATTATACATTTATTAATCAATATTATTTCCCTATTTATTTATTTCTGTGATCATTTATTTCAGTTTTTATACATTTTTATATTAATTTATTTCAATATTCTTTTATTTCTGTAGTTATTTATTTCCGTATATATTTCTTTCAGTATTTCCAGATCCTTAAGCTAATGAGGAGGCTGTCAATCAAAGTATGTCACGGTGTCACCTTTTTCCCATTGGTTGATCGGTATCAGAGTGTGAAGATCGATTTTACATGCCTAGATTACTACGTTAGTAGTCTCTTGCCAGAGATTTGAGTCTTGGCTACCCTAGTTGAAAATGCTAGCTTTGGTTATTATTTGATT
>JACXGM010036422.1:0-11390 GCA_016801145.1 Umbra pygmaea
TGGATTCCAAAAGATAACCGAACTGGAAAGAATAAAAAACACTGCTTGCTGTATTTGAATTTCTGAGTGGAGAATGTGGAATCTGCGCTTCCACTGGCCAGTCCCTCTCCACCACAATTCGTGTGATACGATGTGCCCGGTGAAGGGATATATTATATATCGCCTATATTAGGATCCAGTGTTCTATAAATAAACTATACAACAATTGTGAATAAATAGCTTACAAAAAGGCTACCTGTTGTAGTTCATTTGGCTTCTGTCAGTGGCATATGGAAAGGGATGAGCAGCCACGAGCGGGTATCCTCTGGCGGCAGAAAGTGCCTTTCAAACAGCTGCTTCGGGCCACTTTCATTCAATATCGCGCGTCATGGGTAGACCCAGGCCATTTGGGTACAACATCCAAAATGTTGTAGTCTGCATCAAACTCAACTTGCGTTGATGCTGTGGTAACTCTTCTTATTCATATAAACATTCTCGTTGACCCTGGGAGCATTGATCTTTATATAAGTGCCATCCATTGCGCCTACTACTCTTGGGAAGCCGGCTATTTGCATGAATTGTGTTTGCTTCTGTTGGATTATGCGGGTTGTTTTTGGGAAGTCAGTGAAACGCGTGACAATGTGTTGAGCTGTAGGTGCAATAATTGTTTCCATTACAATTCGTCTTATTGACGGTTGTAATGGGCCAAATCATCAGCATTGCGTTGCAAACGAAGCATAATCGCCACCTTCAATTCATCTGAAAATGAATTGCTGCATAAATGTCACTAGTGAAATTACGTTCCTCACTCAGTCGCTGATGAAGATGATGCTTGCTCTGTCCAAACAATACCATTTTTAATTAATTAAGCAGCGTCAAACAATAAAAAAAACATTCTTCCTCTCCTAATAGATTTGCGCATGTCTCTGTCTACGCCATTACAAGCCCCTACTGGCAACTCTTAACCACTTGCGAGACCTCTCGAGCGGTCTTAAATAGCTGGGAGAGTAAGAGTGATTCTTAGCTTTGAGAAATTTGATAACTTGCTTTTACACTTAAGTTTGAGAGTAGGAGTACATTTTGTCAATTCTCAGCACTTAAGACTATAATGGCACTTTGAGAAGCTTGATAAATACAGGCCCTGTACTCAAGTACAAGTACTATAACATTACTGAAATACTACTCAACTACAATTACAATTACTGGTGTTAAAAAAGTAATTAAGTAAAAGTACAAAGTATTATTCTCAAAAACTACTCAGAGTACTAGTTACTTTGTAACAGATGATGTTTAATGCATCAACAAAAACCATTAAATCCAAAAGGGGATTATATAAATTGATCATTAATTGTTTAGCATAATGTGAAAGAGTGGTACATTTAGTTAAATGACTGCTGATTTAACCTATTGTATTGAAATTGTTAGGCTACATTGTCTAATATTGTATTATTTGGTTAACATGTTTCATAACATTTTTGTTAACATGTTTAATGCACATCATTGTGAAGAGGAAAAGGTACATTTAGCATAATCTGATGAGTAAAGTATTTTGTATAACAAATTTTAAACAAATGTAATTTAATTTAAATGCTTTAATTAGTATGTCCAACATTCCATTAAAAGTAGAATAATTTATAAAACTGTAGTCTACAATTACTATAAACTATACAACTCAAATAACCTTCATTGCTAATAATTTTACTTTTTGTATTGGCAAATACAAAATTTGTGTAGCAGTGTTCCTGACATGTCATACAAAATCCTTGCTGATTGGATTGTGGTCAACAAGTCTGGATTGTGTTCAACAAGTCTGGATTTATAATCTCTTTCTCACTTTCTGTTGCGTGCAGGACTGTTTCTGAATATCAAACAGAGATTCTTTAAGGCTCGTGGACTGTGAAAAACAGAATTGTCACAAACAACGAAAGGGGGGATTTGAAAGCAAATCTTGACTGAACTCTGCGTGACTTCGCAGGCAAAATCTACGTGATTCCCATAACTTGCGCAGAAGTGATTCCCATGAACAAATCTTTTAGAGCAGCGTTTCAGTACACCCAGTTCACTGAAAAGACAGGATTCGCACATCACTAGTCTGCTGTTAGCTGTCAGCACATTTGGCTTCAATACCCAGCAAGCTAGCAAGAAACACTGACAAAATTACTCTTCTAATCATTACAGTGGGTATCTAGTTAATGCAACTTTTGATATAGGATATAATAACAAAATGATAATATTGGACTATAAGCAATTATGGAGAGATCAACATAATCACATCACTTACAGGATTATCATTCATTATTTCAGTCTTAACCGTCTGTGTGGAGTTTCAGCTTGTCGTGTTCAGCTACGTGTGTGTGCGCGAGCAGTATGACAGCAGTCTGTGACGCTGGATTAGGACTCACTCGGATTGGCTGCCCTGATCGCTGATTTTCATTGTCCCGTTTGCGATTGGGTGAAAAGAAATCAGTTAAGATTTGGATATAATAAATTTTAGGTCTACTCAGTAGCGAATTGTGATTTAAAAAGTAACAAAGTATTTAACATAATGAAATGCCTACTTAAGTAAGAGTAAAATTACAGACTTAAAAAAATATAAATTAAAGTACAAATACCCCCCAAAAAATACTTAATTACAGTAACAGGAGTAGTTGTAATTCATTACTTCCACCACTGGCAATGGCTCAAGATAACATAACGATACACATGAATTACACACAAATAACATAAAAATACAGGGTGCAGTTACTCAGACTATATGATTGAAGTATATGTACAGTTAGTGCAACTTATTTCTAAATAAAAAGATGTATCAATTGGTGTGCAAAGTGGCATGGAAATAACAATGGAATACTATATTTAACACTTCTGCGAAACTGTGCAAATGAAAATTGTGGAAATGAGATAAAATAAATAACATACTGTGCAGATGAGTGCATGCAAATGCACCAAGGGGCATAACTAAGGCATTAGGGCAGTGGTCTTCAAACCCTTCCATGGAGGGCCTAGTGTTTGCAGGTTTTCGCTTTTACCTTGTACAAGCCTGATGGAGTAGCTCACTAATTGGTTAGGATCTCCCCACACCTGCCAGTCTAGGGCCTAATTATGCTCTAATTGAAGGGAAAGACCAAAAACCAGCATACACTAGGCCCTCTATGGAAGGGTTTGAGGACCACTGCATTAGGGCATAAATGTTCAAAAGTGTTGATTGATGATTCATAATGGATCCCTAATACAAAGTTTCTCTGACATTTTGTCTGTAAACTGGAACATTTGGAGAGTAATGATGTATTCTTTTATGTTGTATCATAGGTCTCTAGTGATCAACAGCTTCTTCTGTGATCACTTCCCTCTATTCAGTCTTGCAGCCCCATGTTCTAATGTGTTCCCTAACACTGTGATGGGATACCTCATCCCCGGTATAGTCTTCTATATACCCATGATCTTTATCATAGCATCTTACATCTGTATCATCCACACCCTCTTCACCATTACACTTCCCAAGGACAGGTGAGTAGGAACACTGATCAGTGCCCTACATTTACATTTTGCTGCCCTACAAACATCCTCAGATTAAATGGAATTCAGGCCCTATTTACATGAGAATGCTCACGGGTGAAAATGTCAAAATACTTTGTAAGATATGCCTTTTGTTCAGACGGCGATTGCGTTTTTGGGGCTTAAAAATGCAAAAAAAGTTAAACCACCCTCCAGAGTGGAAATCTTAAAAACGCTCCAAAGTGTAAAAACACAAAAATCTGCACCGTTCTGCACACGGTGGCTCCCGTCGCATATGCGTTTACGTCACAGGCATGCTCCAGTGCAGGAAAATAACAACAAACATGTCAGACTATTTACATACGTTGGACCTTCAAGCATCTCTGATGAACATACAAAAGTATTTTCAGCAGTTGTATCAAATATCCACAGATAGTATTACTGATCGAAGAAGGCACATTCATTACATACATCAAATTGGTTAAGCACCAATTCGTCGGAGGAAGTGCTTCACACTACCACTTAGCCAGCTGGAGGGCATTCTACATACTGTAGAATTTCACACACTTTTGTGTCACCATATGCATGCAGATTTCCCATGCAAAATGCTAATCTAAACGCGGAATACAAAGTGAAATCGCAACACCACCTCTAAATATAACCTTAATTAAAATGTGTCAATACACATTAACATACTCCAATTCAGATCAATTTGATGTGAGGGTGTTTGTAGTATGTCAATATTAACATATATTTCCATATGTATCTGGTTAGATTTCTCGTTTTGCTTCCAGCTCATATTAACCATCTAGAATCAAATACAGAAATGCTTTCATGTTTCAAAACAAACCTTGTAAAAATGTGTGTCTTTCTCAAAACTGGCATTGTCACAATAGACCTCAACAACCCCGCCCCTCATCCGAGAGAGTTTGGGTTCTGGAAGTAAATTTTCCATTCATGTCTCCCATTGACTTCTGGAAAAATCAGTATATAAAGGATTTTCAACCGTAAATCTCAGACTTTCTTCCAAATTACATTCTCAGGAAACAATTTTGAAAACCTGAATTACGTTATATGCCAACATATTTAGGGTTTTTTACGTTTTAACTGTTATTAGGCTATATTTGTACTTCAATTACGTTGCTCCGGTACATTTCGTTTAGCGGATTTATGCGAGAACATTCCACACATTCCATACATTCCATAGCGTTCGAAATTATATTGCAACACTCACAACTAAGGTTAGATAGGAGGATACTAACGGTTAAGGTTAGGCATGAGGTTACTAAGGGTTAAGGTTAGAATTAAGGTTAGGGTTAACATTACAAAAACCGACAATCGCGTGTCTGCATGATGCAAGCAATGTAGAACAAAACACACACAATGTGTCCGACTGGATTTGAACTCGCGAACACTGGCATGCAAGTCGCGGACTTATACGCCCATCCACCATCTCCAACCTCCACCCTAGCAAAAACTACACTATTTACATGCTACGTCATGATCTTCTTATGTTCATATTTAACGTTATTCGAGTGTTTAATTTAGTTCCCTGCAAACGTAATTAACCCTCTCATTCGTTCATATTTGACATATTTCGGTTTTACAAAATAGTTCCCTCAGAACGTATTTCATGTGATTTAGGGCTGAGAATTTTAGACCATGCCTTAGGCTAACCAGCCACGACGTGACTCATAAGCATACATGAACCAAAAACCCCAAAACAATTTGAGGTACAAGACTGTGTACATGTGTTGTCTTTCCGCTTTTACTTTAAATTACCTAACTTCAGTTAACTTCAATTACATAATGTCATCCTGTAATTTACAGCTCAGTAAAAAAAATGTACGGTTCTATAACTATCCATATTTTTTCCTACGACACAGGCACCATCTCGGGCAGCCTGTCAGAGTTGTAAACACAAAGCGGGCTCAGTAAACATTTCCATGGTAACCGCAAGTTTGTCTTCAATGACATCATGGAATTACACCAATCAGAGGCATCACTGTGGGATTGTGGGATGTTTAGGATTATGTACTTATACAAGACATTGCAAATAAAATACATTTATCCCAAAACAAGGTTTGTTCCCCATTAACTTTTGGCGCCTATATGAGCATATACAATCGCTTAGCCATGTCGTAGCTGGTTTTAAGTCTGCCATCGATGGTAACAATTTTATGGCTTATACTCCAATTGTCAATGGAGAAGTTGTATTGTATTCATACTTCTGGAGTCGGCTGTAAGCGGGACTGTTGAGGTCTAAATGTAAATATACAGTATGGTGTATATTCCCTGTGTAATCTCTGTGTTACAGAAACAAGGCCATAAAGACATGCACCTCACACTTGATGCTAGTGGCCTTATTCTACCTGCCAATTAACATCACCTACGCGTTTGTCTACTTCATACCTGCCAACATACGAATGATCAACTACTCTCTGACATTGGTTCTTCCACCCATGCTAAACCCCATAATTTATGTGCTGAAGACGGAGGAGTTCAAAGAATCAGCCAAGAGGCAACTCAGGACATTTATTCAGAGAACTGAAGGACAAGTGTAATCAACATAAAGACTTGTCAATTTTAATTAGAATTAATTATTTCTGTCTGTTAAAGAATCTTTGTGTTTTTCATATAATGCACTATGAAAGTATTTACCCCCTTCCAGGTTATGGATAAACAGTTAGGTCCGGAAATTATTGGAAACTCAGACAATTGCGTTATTTTGTTGTCTTGTTGTCCTGGACAGATGTGGCTATACATTTGTCGTTTCCTCGCCAGTTAATCAGGTAAAAGGTCTGGAGTCTATTCCAAGTGTGGCATTCACATTTGGGAGCTGTTGATGTGAACCTACACATGCGGTCAAAGGAGCTCTCTATGCAAGTGAAACAGGCCAACTTAAAGAAAATCCATCAGACGGATAGCAGGAATATTAGGAGTGACTATATCAACAGTTTGGTACATTCTGAAAAAAATAAATGCACTGGCCAGGACATCCATAGGAAGACAACAATGGTGAATGACCATAGGATCCTTTCCATGGTAAAGAAAACCCCCTTCACAACATACAGACAAGTGAAGAACACTTTCCAGGTGGTAGGCATATCATTATCCAAGTCTATTACAAAGAGAAGTCTTCACAAGATCAAATACAGAGAGTTTACGTCAAGGTGCAAACCTTTCATAAGCCATATGACGTTACTGAGGTTAAGGTTAGGCATCAAGTTACTAACGGTTAAGGTTAGGCATGAAGTTACTGAGGTTAAGGTTAGGATTAAGGTTAGGGTAAGCATTACAAAAAATGGACAATCGCCTGTCTGCATCACACTGCAATGGAGAACATGCACATAGTGTCCATCTAAATATGAACTTTCGAACACCAGCATGAGATCGCAGATTTATACACCCGTCCACCATCTCCGACCTCCACCCCAGTAAATTATACGCTACTTACATGGTACGTCAAGATCTTCATATTTAACATTATTTGGTTGTTTAAATTTATTTTCCTACGAACATAATTGACCCTCTCATACGTTCATATTTCACATATTTTGGGTTTACAAAATAGTTCTCTAAGAACGTATTTCATGCGATTTTGGGCTCAATATTTCCGGACCTAATTGTATTATAAAATAAAAATTAGGACAGTCTACAGGAAATACTTTCTCATTCCACTGTACAAGCTATATTGAATTGTTGGACAGTATTTTAATTGTTATAAAAATATTTGCTTCAATAAATACTGATAATACTATGCCATTTTCAATTGTTGTATGGAATAATGTTTAGTTGTATAGTTTCCTCCACTTGCATGATCACTACATTATTCAGGAGTAAGTGTAGATGAGGCTTACTGTAGAGTAAACTGAGTGATTGATTGCAAATGGAATGCCTCAGTTTCAGAACAGATTTTTGTAGAGGAATTTTTTTATGACAACACATACATTTCAAATAGAAGGCTTTGTACTTTAGGTATGTATCAATATGTTTTATCACACAGATTGTCAATCACACACACAGACACCTAGCATGGTAAACGGTATGATTATTACAGTTTCTCCCAATTAACACACAAAATGCAAAATTTGGCTCATCGTGTCAAAACTCAACACACAGGACAAACTGCGTATCAAAGTAGACACAACACATTGATCAACTGTATTCAAGACACTGCTATAGTTTGTAGTTTGAAAATTCCCGCAACCAAGACTCAGGCAGTCATAGACCTTCCACCGCCATGCCAAAAATAATTCCTTGATCAGGATGAGGAATGGGGAATAAGGGGGCCGGTACAGTACAGCATCATAAAATGGTCGTGGTTGGCGAACCAGTCCCGGACCAGAGCAGCCCGGTGGAAACTGACATTATCCCAGATGTGTCACAATGCTATATCGCTGAAGCTGGAGATAGTTGAGGCAGGCGCAAAGGAGATGCAATCAAACATAGTTTATTTCCAAAAGTACGTTAACAAAACAAAGACTGCCACGAGGGGGAAAACAGAATGTAGCTTAAGCAATCCACGGAACACATAACAGGAATTAATGAAGGACAAGGTGTACAAGGAAACATGAGGGCTAAATACTACACAAACGGAGGACTAACTCAAAACACCTTGGGAGATAATTATCAATGATGTAACGGAAATAGACAATAACATAAGCAATGCAGGAACCAAACACATCACATAAGGAACCAACCAAGACAGGACACACAGGGGAGAAACCAAACACAAAAGGGTCCTTTCACGGCCCAGCCTGGGCTGGATGTGACAAGATGACAGAGAACATGGGCTGACCCCGTCTGTCCTGTGTGACCGCGGCATGTAGTGCATCCAGAAATGTCAGTATGTGTGCAGTGTTGTATGGACCCAGGGTGGCATGGTGATGGAGGACCCCCTGACCACTAATGGCAGCACACATGGTGATGTTGCCCCTGCTCTGCCCGGGGACGTTCACACTGGCCCTTTTCTTCCTTGTTCTCCTCTCCCTCTTCGCCCATCTCTTCATCATTCTCCTCTCCCTCTTCCCCTGTATTTTCCTCGTTTTCTCCTTCCCCTTGGTCCTTCGGCCTCCATATTTGCGATTGTCTCACAACAGGTGCTCATTCCTGAGTTATATATATGTAGTGCAACAGATCTGACTGATTGGTGTTCCATTAACGGTTAAGTGTTTTACTGTGTGTGCAGGGGTGTTGTCGTGTGTGTTTTGATTATTGAATGGTGACTGCACAGTGTTTCATCATTGGCCAACGTGTGTAGCATGCAACACTGTGTGTAGTGTTTTGCACCATGTGATGCAAAATAGTTTACAGTGCAATGCCGCCAATGTGTTTATTCGTTTGGTGCCTGTGTGTACGACATGCATCCAAGTGGTATAGTTTCAAAGCTTTGGTCTGGGCATTCACTTTTAGTGTTTTAGCAACCGGGAAAAACTGTAATATACTTTTATGCATTTTGTATTAGAAATGTATCAAGTTCTACTATTTTAAAGTTAGGGATCCATTCTTCTTTATAGAAAATTCTAGGTTCTACAACTGTCACCAATATCAGAAAATTAGGTACCCATCTTTACAGCCAAAACATTATGACCATAGGTTTGACAGGTGGAACAGAGCCTTCCTATTAGCTGAGCCCCACCCCTTTCCCCTCCCCATTCCCCACCCCTTGTGTGTTCCTATTGGTCCGTTGTACGCTCCTCCCCTCATGAGTTCCCAGCATGTATGCTCCACAATATTGCAGCTGTCAAAAATTTGAAAGGAGGGTTTCAACCTTCCTATTGGTCCGTTGTGTGCTACAACCCTAATGCGTTCATATTGGTCAGTTGTACGCTCCTCCCTGAAACAGCATCTGTCAAAATTTTAATGAGAGGGCTTAAACAATCCTATTGGACTGTTGTACGTCATGTCCCAAAACCAGGCTGTAAAGGGTTTGATGAGACATTCTCTGGTCAGCTATTTGGTGAATCTTTTTAAATTCACTACCTCTCTGCAATGTCCCACTGAGCCCCCTACCACATCATACAAATAATTGCTTAGTCACTAATAAGCTAAGTTTCTCTTAAGGAAGGGATGTCAGGGGCTTTTGTCATAGGGATTCTTGACAATTAGGGTTATGTAGACAGATTCTTTATGTTTCTCAGGCCCAACCTCCAAACACTGTGTGTGTAGGGGCCAATATACACTCACCTAAAGGATTATTAGGAACACCCATTCAATTTCTCCTTAGTGCAATGATCTACTCAACCAATCACATGGCAGTTGCTTCAATGCATTTAGGGGTGTGGTCCTGGTCAAGACAATCCTGAACTCCCAACTGAATGTCAGAATGGGAAAGAAAGGTGATTTAAGCAATTTTGGGCGTGGCATGGTTGTTGCTGAGTATTTCACAATCTGCTCAGTTACTGGGATTTTCACGCACAACCATTTCTAGGGTTTACAAAGAATGGTGTGAAAAGGGAAAAACATCCAGTATGCGGCAGTCCTGTGGGCGAAAATGCCTTGTTGATGTTCGACGTCAGAGGAGAATGGGCCGACTGCGTCAAGCTGATAAAAGGGCAACTTTGACTGAAATAACCACTCATTACAACTGAGGGATGCAGCAAAGCATTTTTAAAGCCACAACCCACACAAACTTCAGGCGGATGGGCTACAACAGCAGAAGACCCCACCAGGTACCACTCATCTCCTCTACAAATAGGAAAAAGAGGATACAATTTGCAAGAGCACACCAAATTGGACAGTTGAAGACTGGAAAAATGTTTCCTGGTCTGATGAGTCTTGATTACTGTTGAGACATTCAGATGGTAGAGTCAGAATTTGGTGTAAACAAAATGAGAACATGGATCCATCATGACTTGTTACCACTGTGCAGGCTGGTGGTGGTGGTGTAATGGTTTGGGGGATGTTTTCTTGGCACACTTTATGCCCCTTAGTGCCAATTGGGCATAGTTTAAATGCCACGGCCTACCTGAGCATTGTTTCTGACCATGTCCATCCCTTTATGGCCACCATGTACCCATACTCTGATGGCTACTTCCAGCAGGATAATGCACCATGTCACAAAGCTCACATCAGTTCAAATTGGTTTCTTGAATATGACAATGAGTTCATTGTACTAAAATGGCCCCCACAGTCACTAGATCTCAACCCAATAGAGCATCTTTGGGATGTGGAGGAACGGGAGCTTTGTGCCCTGGATGTGCATCCCACAAATCTCCATTAACTGCAAGATGCTATCCTATCAATATGGGCCAACATTTCTAAAGAATGCTTTCAGCACCTTGTTGAATCAATGCCACATAGAATTAAGGCAGTTCTGAAGGCGAAAGGGGGTCCAACACAATATTAGTAATTAGTATGGTGTTCCTAATAATCCTTTAGGTGAGTGTATGTGTGTGTGTGTGTGTGTGTGTGTGTGTGTGTGTGTGTGTGTGTGTGTGTGTGTGTGTGTGTGTTTGTGCAAGTCTCTCTTGGTCACAACCATCTGTTGATGTTTGCAAAGCAAACATGTTTGTGTAGGGGATGACATCTGTGTGGCTGTCTGTGTGTCTGTGTTTTTCTGTCAGGACCATCCATTGTTTCCTGCAACCTAAGGTGCATCTATGTGTTTCTGAGAGTTGTTGTCTCAAGCACAAGGGGGTTCAGGGTTTTGGTTCGACAGGACCACACAGATAGCACACACCTTTTACTCCCCCCTAATTGACAGAGTTAACTCAAAGCCCCAATAAAAGCTTTCCTAACCCTTGTTATAAAGGAACCCCAATCTGTCTGTTTTTTTACAACCCCTAGAAAACTATGTCTGACAGGATTTTATGTTGAACAGAACATTTTCATCAACTGGTAAGTTAAATTGTATTTGAAATTGTATGCATGTGTCGGGGTGCATGTGTGTTTGTGTTTGTGTGTGTGTGTGT
>JACXGM010036423.1:0-11390 GCA_016801145.1 Umbra pygmaea
CGTAAACTTGCAGGTAACTGATTATTGCCCTTGGGTGGTATAATTTTAATTGCTGCCACACAGGGAAATTCATTTAATTACTTTAAAAAACGTATACGCAACGCAACCTGCATTAGTTTAATCGATAACAATTGAACTTGATCGACGAAATTCTTAATGATCAATTGTCGATCGTCGATTAATCATGCCCATCCCTAGTGACCACTACGCCACTACAACACATGGACCCTCCCGCCACTGTAGAATCTTCCAAAACTTCTCCTGAAAACAAGGCTTAGTGGAATTTGAGGTATGCTTGGAATCACTGTTGTTCTGTTGGAATGTCCAATGATTCCTAAGCTTCAGCTTCCTTACAGACGGCATGACGTTTTCTCACAGGATTTCTTGATACTTCAATGAATACATCTTGCCTTCCACATGCTGCAGGTTTCCTGTGCCAGAGGATGCAAAGCAGCCCCAGAGCATCAATGAGCCACCACCATGCTTCACTGTGGGAAGGGTGTTTTTGTCAGCATGTGCTTCATTATTCTACCTCCAGACAAACCACTTATCCATTGTGCTTTGAAAATTTCCAGATTTGATTTAGCCCCCCACAGAACAGAATCTCAAAACCTCTGGGGCTCTTTTATATGACTATTTTGTGCTTTTGTGTCAGTAGTGGTGTACGTCTTCAGTTCTGCCATGAAAAAGTTGAAACCCTAAATTGTCAATAAATCCGATTTGTAATGGGGATTGAATAATTTTGATTGCAACTGTATGATATAGTGCCTGGATGCATGTCACTGACAAGCAGCACTGTAAGAACACAGCATACAAAGAGGACATTGGATTACTGGTGAACAACTGGAACCGGTTCAGAACACTGACCCAGTTGCCCAACCCTCAGTGGCTTTGTTTGATTTTTCGAAAAGCCATTACAGGTAAGATACTTTTTAAGCATAATGTTCTTAGCAATATAGTCTCATTTTTTATTAGCCAATAAAGGCCTATAATTTCCTTTTATTTTCCAAAGCAAGCCTCTTATTCAAAATATCTACAACTACACTGCTCAATAAAATAAACACTAAGATAACACATCCTAGATCTGAATGAATGAACTAATCATATGAAATACTTTCGTTTTTACATAGTTGAATGTGCTGATAACAAAATCACACAAAATTATCAATGGATAAAAAAATTCACACTCAAAATCAAAGTGGATAACCACACTACAGGCTGATCCAACTTTGATGTAATGTCTTTAAAACAAGTCAAAATGAGGCTCAGTGGTGTGTGTGGCCTCCACATGCCCAAATGACCTCCCTACAACGCCTGGGCATGCTCCTGATGAGGTGACAGATGGTCTCTGAGGGATGTCCTCCCAGACCTGGACTTAAGCATCCGCCAACTCCTGGACAATCTGTGGTGCAACGTGGCCTTGGTGGATGGAGCAAGACATGATGTCCCAGATGTGCTCAATCAGATTCAGATCTGGGGAACGGGCGGGCCAGTCCATAGCATCAATGCCTTCCTCTTGCAGGAACTGCTGACACACTCCAGCCACATTCTAGCATTGTCTTGCATTAGGAGGAATCCAGGGCCAACCCCACCAGCTTATGGTCTCACAAGGGGTCTGAGGATCTCATATCTGTACCTAATGGCAGTCAGGCTACCTCTGGCGAGCACATGGAGGGCTGTGCGGCCCCCAAAGAAATGCCACCCCACACCATTACTGACCCACCGCCAAACTGGTCATGCTGGAGGATGTTGCAGGCAGACTCTGTCACATGTGCTCAGTGTGAACCTGCTTTCATCTGTGAAGAGCACATTGAGTCAGTGGGGAATTTGCCAATCTTGCTGTTCTCTGTCAAATGCCAAACGTCCTGCACGGTGTTGGGCTGTAAGCACCCCCACCTGTGGGCGTCGGGCCCTCATACCACCCTCATGGAGTCTGTTTCTGACCGTTTGAGTGAACAAATGCACATTTGTGGCCTGCTGGAGATCATTTTGCAGGGATCAGGCAGTGCTCCTCCAGCTCCTCCTTGTACAAAGGCGGAGGTAACGGTTCTGCTGCTGGGTTGTTGCCCTCCTACGGCCTCCTTCACGTCTCCGGATGTACTGGCCTGTATCCTGGTAGCACCTCCATGCTCTGGACACTACGCTGACAGACACAGCAAACCTTCTTGACACAGCTCTTGATGTGCCATCCTGAATGAGCTGCACTACCTGAGCCACTTGTGTGGGTTGTAGACTCTGTCTCATGCTACCACTAGAGTGAAAGCACTGCCAGCATTCAAAAGTGACCAAAACATCAGCCAGTAAGCATAGGAACTGAGAAGGGGTCTGTGGTCCCCAACTGCAGACCCACTCCTTTATTGGGGGTGTTTTGCTAATTGCCTATCATTTCTAACTGTTGTCTGTTCCATTTTCACAACAGCATTTAAAATTGATTGTCAATCAGTGTTGCTTCCTGAGTGGACAGTGTGATTTCACAGAAGTATGATTGACTTGGAGTTACATTGTGTTGTTTAAGTGTTCCCTTTATTTTTTTGAGCAGTGTACATTCATATATTACTTGAAGTAGTTAGACTGTCTCTCTAAGCAAACAGAGTAGTCTTAACTAGCACAGCAGTTCCCAAACTAGGGGTCGGGATCCTATGTGGGGTCGCCTGATATGAAAACGGTTTGTTAGAAAGGTTTCTGTCTTTTGACCAAACCTCCTGACTTTTAAAGCTCTTACGTGACATGCAGGCACACCCATTTCATCAGTTGTGGCAAGTCATAAACCCCAATCTGAACGATCACTCTGAAAATGTGTTATTGACTGGCATTTCCCAAAACTAATTCAAAAAATTTTTTTTCACAGTTTGGTTTGTGGGAAATATTTCATTAAAAAATTGTACATGTGTAAGTAGACAGACACAATTTTCTTGTTGCATCGCTCAGTGATACCTGTACAGGTTGGGTGCCTGTGAATTAAATCACAGTTGTGTACTTGGCAGGGATTAACATTATTTTTAGGCAGTCAATTTTTATTATGTTATGCAATTATGTTTTTTTAAGCAGTGATAGGTCTTCTCCCCTATGTGTATCCTCTCATGTTTTTTCAAGTTCCCTGCCTGGGTAAAACCTCTCCCACATTGGATGCAGTGATAAGGTTTCTCTCCTGTGTGTATCCTCATATGTTTTTTCAGGTGCCCTGCTTGGGTAAAACCTCTCCCACATTGGATGCACTGATAGGGCTTCTCTCCTGTGTGTATCTTCTTGTGCATATTCAAGCTCTCTACCCGGGTAAAGCTCTTCCCACATAGGGAGCAGTTATAAGGCTTCTCTCCTGTGTGTACCCTCTCGTGTAATTTCAAGCTCCTTGCACGGGTAAAACATTTCGCACATTGGATGCAGTGATAAGGCTTCTCTCCTGTGTGTATCCTCAGATGGATTTTTAGGTTCCGTGCCTGGGTAAAACTCTTCCCGCAATGGTTGCAGTGATGATGAGTATCTCCCCTGTGTATCCTCTCATGTTTTTTCATGTTCCCTGCTTGAGAAAAACTTTTTCCACATTGGATGCAGTGATAAGGCTTCTTTACCCTGTGTATCCTCTCATGTTTTTTCATGTTCCCTGCTTGGGTAAAACTTTTCCCACATTGGTTGCAGTGATAAGGCTTCTCTCCAGTGTGTATCCTCTTGTGCATTATTAGGCTCCCTGCCCGAGGAAACCTCTTCCCACATTGGATGCAGACATAAGGTTTCTCTCCTGTGTGTGTCCTCTCATGTTCTTTTAGGTTCTCCAAATTTCCCAACTGAGACCATTGGTGACTCTCATTTGAGTTCAGGATCTTTGAGCAGGTAAATCTTTGTCCTGTACCTGTAAAAGACAAATGGTAGCAATATTGTTGAACATTAGAAATAGTTTCTTAAATCTTTAAATGATTTGGTATTTAACTAGATTACATTGCATTGCATATAATGTGATGCCTTTTAATCATAGAATCAACTTCAGGTGCTGGCACCAAACAAAAGATTAACAAAATATTTGTGAACAAAATATTGCAAAAACTAATCATGACCAACCATATGATGCCTATTCAAAAAAAATTAACATGTGAATATTTACTTATAAGACATTCATGTTTGCAGGAAATAATAATTAGGTACACCATGTCACTAAGGGTAGCACTCATGTTCAACAGTTTTACAGGATTAGATTGATGGTCTGTCTGCACCATAAAATAAGTGTGACACAAATCTCTGCTCTACAAGAGCACTCACTGTAAACACTTCATCATTAAAGCACATGTATATAAAGGCTCAGATTTTTTGCATACACAATTTACCACTGACTTGTTTTACTAAACTGCTCTCGACCGTGGAAGAAAAGGAGAGAAGAAACTTTAAATTGAGAAATTCGACACTTAACCCATTTTTTAGTGACTGATTTTTTTATAGTTTGTGTGTAAATTGCAATCGTAAGTAAAATTTAAGCTAGCAAGTGACAGACATTCTCAAGGACAAATGGAGTAACAGTTATTACAGTAACTTTAAAGCAGTAGATCAAATGTTTTGTTTAAAAGACTTAAAAGAAATTGAGAGAAGGACACCATATTATTTCTAATTGGCTATGGACAAATTATTTGAGAAACCTTGGTCAAACATTAGATGGTTAAAAATGTGTGTGATTTATTTCTCTTCCTGCCACAGTGGCTGTTTGACCAACACCTTAGTTTGAGGCCCTGTTTTATAGTTAATGGCACTTTTGAATTGCGCTTCCATTTTATTTATACAGTATGTAGTATTTAAATAAGTTACATTAAAGGTGTTCACTGTTCATTCATTATTAGTATTCTTGTAAAAATGACTATTAATTTGGTATTATTAGAAAGAAATTATAATAATCTGCAAATGTTTTTATTTTATAATTTCAGGACAATGCACATTGATGAACATGTATAGCAATACATGTAAAAATGCCAGATTGTAGCCCGAGGGCTAATTTCCATCTGTAGTCCATTAGACCGGTTGAAGTTTTAATAAAAAAGACAACAGATACTCAATAGTACCATTTGGTATATGAAACAAGGAAAAACAGAAAGAAAAACAAGGCAATTCATTAAAGGTGTTATAACGAAGACACAGTTCAATAGTATGCTCTACTGGGCTACTGTAATTCAGTACAGAATACAGTTAGAGTTGGTTGCATGTTTGGTCAAAACTTTACTTGGCTCTTAAAGGTGGTTAAGAACTATAGGTTAAGAACTACTTAGCGATAAGAACGTTTTGGGGAACCGGGCCCAAATCAATCCGACTGCAGCATTGCAGTAAAACATGGCTGAAATTTTGAAATAGGACACAATGAACCTACTGATGCAACCTAAGTTAAGGTTAATATAAGTGAAATACCATTTTAGGTTGGACTATACATTTAATGCCATATATACTGATTGTTTAACAGTAGCAGTGTCAAATACATAGAAATTAAATCTATATAAGCCTTATTGAACTGTTTTGATTGGTCATTCAGCTATATTTATTTGCATTGGTATGGCACTTCTATAGATTCCATTTTTATGGTCAAATATCAGATGTTTGAGCCAGCATAACACTTACTAAACAAAATGTTCCGCCAGACACTAAATACAATACTACAAAAATCTCCATCTCAAATATTGATTAATTCCATTCCATAATGGGCCAGGTATTTATTATGAATGAAATCCGGAATCAATGTTGATTGTGCACTAAAACATTTGATGTAACGGGCTGGCAAATTTGGTTTGTTGCTATCCCATTCACATATAGCTTAGATACAAAGCTTTTGTTTGATGGTTGACCTACTTCTGTTTTTTATTCGATTTTTTATTAAAATTTACAACAATGATGCAAACATACGTCACAAACAAAATGCACATTACATCTACACTCCCCATACACCCCCCAACCCTCTCCACCAAAACAATGCAAACATACGTCACAAAATGCACATTACACAAAAACATTAAACCAACCTGCCCACACCAACATAGCATCCCCCCAGTCATACACCACCCAACGTACAATAAAAGCCGAAAGCAAATAAAAAATATAACACAGACCAGGACAAGAACACAGAAATTAAAAAAGGAACGGTTTAGGTAAACCGACCTCATGTTTTTTTGATATTATAGTATTCACATGTACATCACATATTTAAGAGAAGCTCACCAAAATTCTATTTCAAAAATTTCACCTGCGTTCTAAGTAAATACACAAAGGTGAATTTGTACTCTGCTCCGGGAAAAAATAACTATTTTTGGACAGAAACAATTTCTAAGTAACAATAATCTTATTCATAGTTATATTAGTAAATAAATGTAGTTGTATTATTATATAATATTAATTGTATTAGCGTATTATAGAACAACTTCAGGAATGCAAACTGTATGAATGAAAATTTTGAAACTTGTCATTCTCCATTTGATCCCATTTGATACTGGTAATCATAAATATGTAGATGTTCCATCACACACTCACATATTATTTACATAGTTTAAAACAATCCTCCTGACTAACAAAAATGTTGCAATATGCATTACAGCCTGATACAGTATTTCAGCTCTCTCATTCAATCCTCGCTGTGTCACTTTGCAAGGACAAAAACAGACATCACATTTTTAAGATTAGCTCACCAAACACCCGTTTTAAAGATCTTAACTGCATTCTAATTAAATAAACGAACGCGGATGTGTACTCCGTGCTCAAGGAAATGAAATGCTTTGTGTCGTATGCAAAAAATTCCATGACTTTCATTTATAAATACTTGTGTTTGGATCAGCAATTTTGTTTTTATCTATCAAATAACTGAAGGAAACAGTAAAAAAAAACAAAGATTGTTCAACATTATGTTTTAGGGGAAGGCTACAAAAAGCTATCGCAGAGATTTAAGCTGTCAGTGTCTACTGTGAGGAACATAGTGAGGAAATGAAAGACCACAGGCACAGTTCTTGTTAAGGCCAGAAGTAAAACATTGGAGAGGCAAAGGCGAAGGATGGTGCGAACCGTCAATAACAACCCACAGACCACCTCCAAAGAAGTACAACATTATCTTGCTGCAGATAGTGTAACTGTGCATCGTTCAACAATTCAGCGCACTTTGCACAAGAAGAACTTGTACGGGAGAGTGATGACGAAGAAGCATTTTCTGCACAAACGCCACAAACAGAGTCAATTTAGTTTTGCAAACGCACATTTGGACAAGCCAGCTTAATTTAGGAAGAAGGTGCTGTGGACTGATGAAACAAATGTGGAGTTATTTTGTCATAGCAAGGGGCATTATGGATGGCGGCAAAATAACACAGCGTTCCAAGACAAACACTTGCTACCCACAGTGAAATTTGGTGGAGGTTCCATCATGCTGTGGGGCTGTGTGGCCAGTGCCGGTACTGGGAATCTTTTTAAAGTTGAGGGTTGCATGGATTCCACTCAATATCAGCAGATACTTGAGAATAATGTAGAGGAATCAGTCACAAAGTTGAAGTTACGCCAGGGCTGGATATTTCAACAAGACAACGACCCAAAAAAAATGCTCAAAATCTAATCTGGTATTTATGCAGAGGAACAAGTACAATGTTCTGGAATGGCCATCCCAGTCCCCAGACCTGAATATCATTGAAAATCTGTGGGGTGATCTGAAGTGGGCTGTCCATGCTTGGCAACCATCAAAACTAACTGAACTGGAAATGTTTTGCAAGAAGGAATGGTCCAAAATTCCTTCATCCAGAATCCAGACACTCATTACAGGCTATAGGAAGTGTCTAGAGACTGTTATTTCTGCTAAAGGAGGCTCAACTAAATTTTGATGTGATATTTCTGTTGGGGTGCCCAAATTCATGCACCTGTCTAATTTCGTTTTGATGCATATTGCACATTTTGTGTTCATCCAATAAACCTCATCGTTTTGATGCATATTGCACATTTTCTCTTCATCCAATAAACAGTGTGATTTCAAATAAGTGTGATTGACTTGGAGCTACATTGTGTTGTTTAATGTTCGCTTTATTTTTTTAGCAGTGTATTTTGATGACTTACCAATAGAATTATGAAGCAATTAAATCCAGCACTCTCCACTTCCTCTTCACAAACACCGCAGGCCACGGAGATATGTTAGTGGAGCTGACTACGCCGCTCCTGCTGCAAAACTTACTAGTGAGTCCGTGACTTGCCGCAACTCGGTTTAATGCGGAAGTAGACCCCTAGATATTTGCATTGTAATGGTAAACATAAAAATGGCTGCCGCTCTGACCATTCTGCTACGTTGATATGAATTGGAATGGCCATTCTATACATATTCTATTTCTATGCTCGTATCATTTGAAATGTTTATGCACTGACCTCCGTTCATGTAAACGTAAAATTAGGCTAGGCCATGTATTGGGGATTTTCAGATAAAAATCACATAGCAGTCCCTTAGTTTCTGCTGTGCTTTCATATGAAGTCTGATGTATTTTATTATCCAGTCATCATTTCTTAAGAATACATATTAGATTGATTGCCAATTAGCAGTACATATGTGTCAGCATTAAAGAATTTATGGCAGAGCTGCCATTCAGAAACCACTAAAGTATCCAATAAGTTTGATTCCTATGAAAAATGTATAGATAAATATCGAAAAATAGAACTCAAATATGTATCCAATAGAATGGTTATAAATAACTACTAAAGGGTAGGCTTTCATATGGAACTCATTTTGATGCCTTATTGTACATGTAAAAGGCCATCAAAACGTGCAGTTTTGTACCAGGGTTTTTAGACGTTACTCACTGGTGTTAACATCATGTTCATTGTTGTTTTCCAAAGCGTCCCTCTTTACTTTCAATCCCAAAACGTCTACATTCTTCAGTTTTATTGATATATCCTCCTCTTCCTCTTTTGCTGTAAACGACTCTTCATCTTCATTCATTTTAACATAATATTCTTCCTCCATTTTAACTCCAAAAGCTCCTACTTCAACCAGTTCCACTGTGAAAGCCTCCATTCCCCCTGTTCTTAAAGTTTCTTCCTCTCCTTTAACTGGAGCATTTTCCTCCTCTTTCAATGTAATATCTTCTTCTTCATCTTTCATTCTAAAAGTTTCTACCTCCTCTTTTACTGTGACAGGCTCATCACCGTTTTCCTCTTTAACTCCAAACGTGTTTCTCTTTTTTTTAACTGCAACATCCTCCTCTTCCTCGTTCATTTTCAGGGCCTCCTCTTCCTCATGTTTCATTCTGAAATCTTCTTTCTTGCCTTTTAAATTATTATCCCCCTCTTCTTCCTCTTTGACGACTATTTTTAACCCCAGGTCATCTCTTTCTTTTCTCCAGATGTCCTCGTCTTTAGGAGGTGGAGAGTCTGTTAGTGAACTCATGATTAAAGGTGTTACCCAAACAGCTACTAGCATTAGCGACTCGTCTAAAGTGTAAATCTTGACAAATTAAAAAAGCAAACAACGTTCATGTTAAATAGCAATTATTTTAATATTTAGCTAAATGGTCCACATGTATTCCATGTGTTTATGCAGGTTATGTTGCAAGTTACAGAAGTTGTGACAGCTTTGTTTATCTTGAAGAAGCGTCAAATCCATGTGTCCACTAGATTATACGTCAGTGAAAAGTAGCAACTGAAAGAGAACGCCATCTGCTGACGGAAGACTGTACTAATATTAAAAAATAAAAAGTATTGGCATTACAGGTATACATTTACATCGAAGAGTAGTTCTAAACAGATCTAATCATAATCACAATAATTCAGAAACTGAAAGAGTCTGTGCATATTTGTTTTTGTGTGACACTATGGGACCTTACAGAGATCACGTTTTTGTAAATTGAGACCAGGTATTCTCTTGACCAGGTATTTCTTTTTCATTTCTATTCCAGTTTAGAAAAATAATGCAAAAGTTATTTGCAAAAAGTAAAAACAGAGGTTGAATTTTTTTTAAATCTAGCTTTATGGATGAAAAATGTCCCTATGGTAACAAGTACATTGATTATAAGGTAAACCTTCTTATCTTACCTCACAGACCAAATATTATATCATTTTAGGAAAGATTTTGAAGCTGGAATCCTTTAGATTGCACCCAGTCAGTCATGTCCTCCCAAATGGTTTGAATATATATACCGGTACAATTAAAAAAACATTGCTCAGTAGTTTCAATGTCATCAGAACAAAAACAAAATTATTTTGCTCAAAATAAAATCTATGTCAGCAGTTTCATTGGAGAGGTATATATTATAACAAATTCTACAATAGATTTCTCTGCTTTTAGGTGGAATTGGAAAAGATCTGGTCCATAGATTATCTACAGCTGATCTAATTGTAAAATATTGTTTCTATTCAAAAGCAGTAGATAATGTCTTTAAAAATTGAGTCATTTAAAAATTCAAGTCACCCTGTACTATATTGAAAACACATTATTAACACATTATGTGATGTTTTACTTTGTGAATGTAATTTATTTTAGAAAATATACACTAATTTCAAATCGGATGACTGCAACACATGCCAAAAAATTATGGACAGTGAGTGTTTACCACTGTTATCGCCTTTTCTTTTAATAGCACATACCATGCACTGGTAACCTGGGCAGAATGTAATTTTGCCGTTGTCCTGCTGGAAAATGCAGGGACGTCTCTGGAAAAGGCGACTTATATGATGACATAAGGCGGCACCAGAGTGTACACACAGGAGAGAAACCTTTCGAATGTGTTATCTGTGACATTCACTCAAGCTGCTTAGTTACAGTTTTTTCCAATTGTTAACACACAAAATGCATAATTTGGCTCATTGAGTCAAAACTCAACACACAAAAATGCTTTACACAACATTTGAAGATTAACATAGAACTGCCATGTCAAAACTGCCATTCTGCAATCAAAACTGCCATTCTGCAATCAAAACTTAACACTCTGACTTCAAAAGGCCCTCTTTAGATCAATAGTTAACACACATGCACATGAACAACAAACAGTCAAACAGACACAACACACTGGTTAACTTTACTCAAGACACTTCTGTCATTTGCAGTTTTTAATTTGTTTTTATTACCGTAACCAAGCTTCAGTGATTCATTGTACAGGTAGTAAAACAACTCCCATTACAAGTCAGGGATCACTCCGTCAATTGGGGTCGGCCCACGTCACCTCGTCCACATCACAGGCGATGTTCTCCCTTGCCAGGCAACGGGAAAATATCGCCGGGCGTATGGAGTTATATTCCTATCTTTATTCAAGAGCGCATTATTTCAATTTGAGAGCATTTCTCACAGATATTACGTACAGACTTATAATAATTTCCCTCAAAACCTTGCTCTCACACTCAAATAGTCACTGCTCGCGCTTGGATTTGCTCTGCTTGCGCTCAAACTTTCTGCTTGGACTCAAAAATGTTGTTGCTTGGAC
>JACXGM010036424.1:0-11389 GCA_016801145.1 Umbra pygmaea
AAGCTGTAGACACAGAGCACGCAGGCAGACCTAAAGCTGTAGACACAGAGCACGCAGGCTGACCTAAAGCTGTAGACACAGAGCACGCAGGCTGACCTAAAGCTGTAGACACAGAGCACGCAGGCTGACCTAAAGCTGTAGACATATCACTGTGTATATTGTATGTATGTCCTGTTCATTTCACTGTGTATATTGTATGTATGTCCTGTTCATTTCACTGTGTATATTGTATGGCCTATTCATATCATGGTGTATATTCTGTCCTGTTCATATCACATTGTAGATTTTATGTCCTGTTCGTATCACTGTGTAGATATTCTGTCCTGTTCATATCAATGTGTATGATTCCTCAGAGGATAGGGAGTCAGACTTATAATCATAAGATTGCTGGTTTGATTCCTGGCTGAGCCAAATGTCAGTGTCCTTGGGCAAGGCACTTCACCCTAAGTTGCTGCATTGAGAACATCCCTGTACTTACTGTTATTTGCTCTGGATAGCAGCCTTTGCTTAAATGTGTGTGGGTTTGTTCCGTTAAATAAAGTGCCATATATTTAGTTCTCTAGGTTTGTTCATTTACTGTAAAAGTCTAGGCATTTCCTAAGTGACTGACCTTTTGTTTATAATTGTGTTTCCAGGAGAGTGAGAACCTGGAGAAGGAGAATGCAGCTCTTAGGAAGGAGGTGAAGAGATTAACCGAAGAGGCTAAGTACCTGTCCTCTGTTCTTACTACCCATGAGCCTCTCTGCACCGGCCTGGCCCCTCAGACCACACCTGACCTCCTCTACTCTCCCCACCATCACCCGGTATCTCCCCATCCCCACGGGACCAGTGCCTTCCACCATCAACACAGCATTGCAGTGTCGCACTACCAGCACTAACCATCTCTGACCAGCAGGAGGTGCTGAAGTAATGAGAAGATTATTGACCTTGTTGAAGTGGGAAAAAAAATGGTGTGCTGAAAATGGCATCTGTATTCCATTCATAGTACACTATTTTTTATCAGAATCATATGGATTTAGACAAAAGTATTGGACTATACTATATACTTGCGTGTAGAGAACCAAGTAGACTGGTGTTTGAAATAGTACAGAACAGGCTGTGAAAGTTTTCTTGGAGTATCTCTATGACTTGACTATCCAATCAAAACCTGAACAGTGCAAACAGTGTACTACAGGACAGAAAGGGTACATGATCGATGATACCAGTACAACATTTTGTGGAAATGTTTATTTTACTTTATTTATACAAGGATGAATGACAAAATGTGTTTCTAACCTCAAAGAACTAGGTTACAGTGTATCTGTGCTTCGCTGATTTGCTTTTCTTTGAGATTGGCACACTTTTTCTATAACTTTTTTATATAAACTATATCAGTGGTTATAAAAAAAAAGGTATTTTGTGTGTTTTGGCCCTAAGCATCTTTGTAATAGAACAAAGCATTTTTATTAGGATTAGGGTTAAATACTCAGGATTAGGGTTAGGATTAGGGTTAAATACTCAGGATTAAATAAGATAGTTAGAAGTTTCACAAATTGACTCAATGATGTAAAAAAAAACTAGTTTCACCAAAACAAAGAATGCTGCTTTTCTAGTGTCAAACAAACAGAAGTTTTATCTGCATCATGTAAATATCTTACAACCAGAACATACCTTTGATAACATTTTCTACCTGTATATTGTTTATCTGTAGTTACTAGGTGGTGAGGTGTACCTATGACTAATGGTTAGGTACAGTATGTATTGTATGGTCCCAATGAATGTTTATCTTTTCAACTTGCACTGAGACATGACCGACACCCTGTCTTTACCATGGGTTTCTGACTTTGCTGAATGTTTTATTGAAAATGTATTTGTTTAATGTCACCTACAGTTGCTAATATCTGTCTTTCAAAAAAGGTTTAATAGCCAGAAATGTTTTTAAAATGCACAATGAATCCAGGAATGAAAGCTTATTCTTTTAAACTGGTTTCCAACATGGTATCTATTTTATTCTAATCCCATAGATATTTTTGATCATATTCTACCCTATAACCTGGTCAGACTTGGTGGATACTCAATATGTATTGTCTCTGGCCTATATGTCCTCAACAATATTAAGTCCTCCATTATATTGGCCAGGGGTTGTAGAGTTCATCTAGAAAGTATTTACAGCCCTTCAAAAAGCAAAGCACTGTGAAAACTTTACTGATTCACTGTATATTAAAACCAGACCTGAATTAGAGTCTTTGTTTTCCTGAACCCCAAAGCTCATAGAAACATGCAACAATACTGACTAATTTCTACATTGAATTATCCTAATGTCGAAGAAATTTGCACTATAGACTAAATCAAATATAAATTACGGTAACTACCCATATAGATATATTGTTTACTTTTTCATTAACATTGTTTCATATGATGTTGCTCTAAAATAAATGTTTTTATTCTGAATTCATGCAGTTTACCGATTGTTGATTTACATTTTAAAAGGAATGCTCCAGAGTAAATTAAATTATTAATATATAGTGTTTAAAAACATTACCATAGATGATTTATGTCATATAGAAAGCTTTTTCTGCAAATCCATCTCAGAACAAGTGAGACAGCATTTCATCTGCTTCTGTATCAGTTTGCACTTGAAAAGGTCACCAAAAGGTCACCAAAAGGTCAAACACCACAAGGTCAAACATTCTAAGCAAATGTAGTGCCTGCCCCCTAGCGCGTAGCTTTCAGTGCCATTTTACTGATTACACTAAAGGTGAAGTCTTCAATAATACTCACCAAGTCAATCGAGAGCTTTACATCCTACCAAGCTATAAATGGTCAATCAAGTCGATTCAGGGTCAGGACAAATAAAGATCAGCAAGTCAACTGAACACCTGAATCTAGCTGTAGTTTAAAAAAATCACTACAATAACATAAAAATCATAATTGTATTGAAATATGGAAACGTACGGTGACCCAGTTGAGAACTACAGAACGCATTGAGAAGGTGTTTTTAGTGACTTTCATGTCAGAAACATGACCGGCACAATAATGTGTGGGTGTTTAGGGGTCTGGAGTGTTCCTTTAACTGACAAAAAGATGCTTAAGAGGGGCACATCATCTTCAACATCACTGCTTTTACCTTCTACTACTGGTACTGCTACTACTCATGTGCAGTTTGTGAAATGCATTTTCCCTCCCCCCATTTTGTCCCCTTCCCAGTTCCCTCTAACCCTCCATTGTTGGCAGCTCCACAACTCTTTGGACAGATGGGGGCTGGTGAGGGGCACTTTCACCAATGGGTTAATAGGATTGCAAGAAATATTTGACAGCTCAATAAATAGTTTTCGTTTTGTCAATCAACACTAAACTGAACAAGCTCCAGCTAGTCACCTTGCTGGAGGAGGACAGTTGTATACAACGTTGTCCACCAGCTTGTAGATGTGGAAGATTGATTGCGATGTTGATTGTGGTGTACAAGTACGTCTGCATTACGATGCCGTACAGTGATTTTTTGCAGTGCCTGGTCTGAATCCAGCATTAGGCGGGATGTCATTTGGACACGTCGAATGCGTTGCGTTGCGCCGGAAGTCATTTGTTGTCAATGGAACAATCCGCAGGGTTGCGTTTGCTTTGTGGACTTGCTATGCGGTGCGCTCTGTGTGTCGCATACGTTCAAATTATTCAACTTTGCGTTGTGACACTGTGCCGTTGTATAACCGGAAGTTGAAATTCCCAATGGAACGAGTAGCACAACATGATAGTAACGGGCTGCATCGCAATACGCATAGTATGCATACTATATAGTATGCCAGACTACGATTAGTATGTCCCAAACCATACTACGCAAATATAGTATGTCCCTGGATGTTCTACTATTTCCGGAGGATTTTTGAAGTATGTAACCCTGCATGCTTTTTGGGCTGATATAGCCCACAATCCTTTGCAACACAGAGTGGAGGGGGCCGGTCCTTTTTTGGCTGTGTTTAAATGTATCCAAAAGTTAGGTAATAATAAAGGTGTCATTACATGAGTTTTTTGTTATTGTACCAATATTAAATAAAGTTTAAATTAAATACGAACAGGTTGTGCCAAATGTTTAATGTTCAAACTTCGCAGGCTTCATCGCTCGTGGAAGTGGTCTAAAGCTGGATTCACACCAGGTCAGGAAAACTGGTTGCTTTGCAGCGGAAGTCCATTCATTTCAATAGGAAGCAATGCGCACCGCTGCGGCAAATCTACTGGAACCGGCAAAATGTGGATGCGGTGCGGCGGGTGTATCGCAAGAGTTGAAATAATCCAACTTTTGCGGTGCTTTGCCGTACGGTGCCAGAACCGGAAGTTGATTTACCTCAGAGAAAGAGCTAATATGTCGCTTTCATCTATGGGTGTGTGAGATTGCAAGACAAGCTTTGACAGCTCAGTAGATAGTTTTCGTAATGTGAATGAATACTAAACTGAAAACAGCTCCTGTCAGTCGCCTTGCTGGAGATGGACAGTTGTATGCAATGTTGCCCACCATCTCGTAGATGCGGAAGATTTATTACGATGTTGATTGCAGTGTACAAGTGTGTCTGCATTACGATGCCGTACCGGGATTTTTTGCTGTGTCTCGTGTGAATCCAGCTTAAGGCCGGATGTCCACTGAACACGTCGAATGCGTTGCATTGCGCCGGAAGTCACTCATTGTTAATGGAGAGATCCGCAAAAGATCTGTTTGCCTTGCGAGCTTGCGATGCGGCGCGCTCTGTGTGTCGCATACGTTCAAATTATTTAACTTGTGCGTTGCGACCCTGTGCAGTTGTACAACCGGAGGTTGATTTTCCCAATGGAATGAGTAGCACAACACGAGAGGAACGGTCTTGCATATATGCATTTATCCAATAGAAAAGTGACGTCCACTAAAATCTGACGTTTTCAGTGGACATCCAGCCTAATTTTAGATGCAACATTATGACGTGTCATTATGTCCCCATGCTAGTATACTCGCTTACTATATACTTAATAGTACGTATTTTACCACCACCTGCGTAGTACATACTTTTAGTATGTAGTATGCTTATTGGGATTCAACCACGGTCTTGCCTTGCTGAAGCGAATTGTGCATCAAGTCCGCGCTTTGCGGATGCGCATATCCGGTAAAAAGTAACGTGTGCTAAAATCGGATGTGTACAGTGGACATCCCGCCTTAAAAGTGGTGGTGCGGCTCCACAACACTTTGAAAAGTACTGGGGCAAATGCCAGCTCGCCAAACATTTTGCCGTCGGCTAAATTATAATTTACCCACTTAATATTTGGTTCCCCACGTTTTTCAACGCCGAAAACATTAAAAATATTTATCTCAATTCTATGCATCAACATCTTTGCCAGCGTGTGGAATCATGTTATTTACACCCGGCGCATGATGAATTTACCTCCAACAGCGCGTTCAGAAATCTGTGTACGCGACGCAGAGATGCAGCAGACGAGGTGCCAGACAAAAGATATTGGTTTACCCCTCCTGCCTGAAAACATATTTATTTCATCATTAATTGCACCCACCTGGTGTTCCAAGTCTAAATAAATGCTGGATTAGAGGGTTGTAATGACAAATGGAGTGGATCTGGATTCGAGTGTCAGATTAGAGGGTTGTAATGACAAATGGAGTGGATCTGGATTCGAGTGTCAGATTAGAGGGTTGTAATGACAAATGGAGTGGATCTGGATTCGAGTGTCAGATTAGAGGGTTGTAATGACAAATGGAGTGGATCTGGATTCGAGCCAGATTAGAGTTTGAGGGTGTAGTTCCCTTTATCATCACATCTGGACCTGAAGCCAGTTCCACTCCATTTTTTTATTGCAACACTTTAACCTGTGATTCATTTAGACCTGGAAGACCAGGTGAATGCACTTAATGATGTAGTAGAACAGAAAACCAGCAGGCTCCAGGGGCCTATACTACGAAGCAAGTTCAACATGCCCTGGATTTCTTTTCATTACCTGGCTTCACTTATCCTAACAATTGCGATCTAGGTAAGAGATGTCACGACGGTGGTTATGAATTCGTTAAATCAACCCAGGATTTCCCAATCTAGTGACGAGCTCGTTCACTTAAAAGGGGCGGTGTGAGAGCCGCATATTTCGCTTAAGTGTAGGAAATTATAATTTTAGAAAAATATGAAGAGCATAAAAAATATAATCCATAAAATAAAACAGGAAGGAAAGCTGGGAAAAAATTGCCACGCGTGTATTTATAAATGCGTCAGGCTCATCGATATCACTGACAATAATTACAATTGTGTATTCCGTTAAACCAATGTGTTGCTTAATGCTGATCGTGTAGCCTATAACAATTTTATTTATCTTATTCTTTCATTTGCAACCCTGACATTGTTAAAGGGTCATAGGAGCAAATAAAAAATGTACATGGTGCGTAAATGAATCAATGTCAAAATTCTTGGTTGTTCAACAAGTTCTGTAGGAGTAAATAGTAAATGTATGTACTGCAGTAAAAGGGGATACATTGATCGCACTGCACTGGCACATACCGCACAAGAAGCTGACAAACACACGTCACTCCCTCCGCTGATCTCATCAGAGAAAGCCAATGGCGACTCCCAGAATGTTGATACATTTTTCAATCGAGAATTGATTGGTCAGTAGGTGGTGCTTTTGTTCAGGTTAATCAGTAATCTCGACTTTCACCTGCTCCGGAGCAGGTTAGGTTTGCAGCATAAGTTACCATGGCGATGTAACCCAGTAACAGGTGACCCAATGTTGCTATACTGAAAACCCAGGGTTAAACCTGAAGTTACCTCGTTAAATCTTGCTTCGTAGTATAGGTCCTAGACCTCGTAGGGTATGATTTGAAAACTCCTGTAGCCTATGTACTGTAGATGTTCTTGTATTGTGGAATAACTCATTGCCAAAAAATTACATACAACATATTGAAGCATAGTGCATCATGTCTGATTCATTCCTGTAATATATAATGTAGTGACACTACATTATTTTGGAAATAAATACAGTTCTTAGTGTTGCTTAGGTTATTGTTTTATGAGTGACAAAGTGTGCTTGTTGGGTGACAACAGTTGCTAGGGTTACGGAAGAATGAGTTGATTTGAGAAGTATGAATTGTTTTGGTACTTTTAATGCATTTGGGATGTGAAATTAACTGATGTGCAAGACTGAAAGTTGGTTATGAGAATTGTGTATAGTTTTGAAAAAGAGACCTATAAATATTGAGAAATGGGTTTGTAAAAAGTAATTAAAAAAACATTGTAATTGGCTTATTACTGAGGGTATTTTGTTTAAGTGTTAGCAGCGTATACATTTACATTGTCTCTGTCTCTATAAAAATAAACTAAACATGTACAGTAGGAAATAACACATGTAAATGGGGTAGATCATTTGCTGTTACTATTTACCTCCAGAAAATGGGTTGGTGCACCATGAAACTCCTGCGATGAAAATGTGTCCCACTCCAGCCCTGCCTATAGAGTATTCCTAGAGACGGTCTCTGTAGAGCAGGAGCCTCCAACCCTGTTTCTGGAGAGTTACATCGAGAATATTTTCACTTCAACCTCAATTTAGCACACCTGCATCTACTAATTAGATGGATGAGGAGCTGAATGAGGCTACATTATTTGCAGTTGAAGTAAAAATCTACAAGATTTAGCTCTCCAGGACCAGAGTTGGAGACCCCTGCTGTAGAGCAGCCAAGCACTTGCATTCATGTTAGCAAGAGGTGACAGCACCATCTAGTGGTCATCTTGTGACACTAAACAGTCTTAAGTGACTGACGACAGTTTCTCAGATACACTGGTCACATTGATGGCACACTGATTTCACCATCCCTCAACTACCAAATGTAATCAGTGGTATTTGATATTAGATCTTATTTGATATTGGATCCTATTTAGTAAAGGATGTAGATTTCTTAGCTTTTTTCAAACTGCTTCCTCTCATATACTCTATATACACACTACATGTCAACAATTTTAGAAAACAAACATCCAATTTTACAAATGTCTTTCGCTGTTGGAAATGACTGATTTATAATTAAAGGTACAATATGTAGTTTTTTCAAAACAATAACAAAATACATACTTTGCATTAAAAGCAAACATCACTATACCTATATTATATATATTTCTTAGTTGTGCACTTACATTATCCTAAATGTTTTCACCAACTTTCAAATCCAGAGAAATTTGTAATATAATTCGAAGACACGGGACGTTTAATTTTATCGCCCGTCAATGGCATCATTTAACCTTTGACTGCGCTAGTTGCTTTAAGTTCCAGGGAACCGCCAAACATAACGTGAATAAAGTTATAATATTTTTAACAATACATTACTTTGTCAGTGAGCATTTTTTCTGCCAGAAACGCTAGATTGGAAGGTTGTCATTGATGACGATAACAAAACACATGATCCCACACTACTTCCCAACATCATCCAAATACATCTTTTGCTATTGTTTTGATTGAGAGTCCCCTGGTTGCCAAAAACTACATTTTGTACATTTAATTATTCACAAATAACAGCAAAGACAAATTTGCAGCAGCCATTAATTCAGTGTCCTGATCATGAAAACTTTAACACTTTAATAATGAAATTAAAAGTGTTAACGTTAAAAACTAAACTACATTTACTATGATTTCTGATCAATTTATTTCCACTTTGGTGAATGAAGGTAATAATTTCTATCAAAACACGTAAACATGTAAATTCCTGAGTGTTTTAAAATCAGTAACCAGTAGTATAGAGTTTGAGGGTGTAAATAAACATATCTCAGTCACCGGCCACCACATTAGGTACAACTTGCTATTACCGGGTTGGACACCCTTTTGCCTTCAGAACTTTCATTCTTCATGGCATGGATTCAAAAAGGCACTGGAAACATTCATCAGAGATTTTGGTCCATTGTCATAATTGCATCACGCAGTTCCTGCAGATTTGCTGGCTACAAATCCATGATGTGTATCTCCCATTCCACCAAGTCAAAAAAGTGCTTGGATTGAGATCTGGTCACTGGAGGCCATTTGAGTACAGTGAACTCATTGTCTTGTTCATGAAACCAGTTTGAGATTATGTGATTTGTGACATGGCGCGTTATCTGCTTTGAGGATCAACTTGTTGTGTGTTCAGAGATGTTCTTCTGCATACCTTGGTTTTAACAAGTGGTTATTTGAGTTACTGTTGCCTTTCTATCAGCTTGAACCATTCTGGGCCCGGTTCCCCGATAACGTTCACTCTTAGCCCGCTAAGAAGACTCAAAAAGATATATCTTACCGAAGTTGTTTATGTTCTTAAGTGTGTTCCCCGAAGTCTCCCTTAGGAAGCTTCTTAACACGCTGCCTCTTAAGTGCGAAGTTACAAAGGCGCTGTCCCAAGGGAACATGCTGAATTAGTTTGCATCGATTGTTCAGGAATCGATTTTTCAGTTCACGCAAGGTTCAATACGGTGTTAAGAAAGACAACACGTAATATGTAAATGAAACATTCCTCCAATTATTCCAGTAACGTTTATTTTAGCATAGTTTAAGCTATCAGTAAAATATAGACTTATTAATTCAATTATCAAATTGTCAGTAATGTGTTCATATGATATGTTGTGACTGGTAGACGAACCGGGTATCCCTCGCTAATCATCCACCCTCCTCCTTTGTACGCGCATTTTCATTAAAAATACTTGATCATCAACAAGATTGTATGTCATTCTGTCATCCTTAATGAGTCAACAATTGATTCTCTATTGCCATTGGAAACCTACGCATAAAATCTTGCTCTATCTATGAGATACCTTATTTATCCACAAGGAAATTAAGCAGTGTCAATCTAAGTGCACATTCATATATAAAGGCTCCTTTGAAGAGGCTGCGTAAAGACATTAGTTCATAATGTACATTATCTGTGTGTTTGACAACGCGTAAGGCTACGCATAAGCTATGCATGAGGCAAAGCAGCAGAAATGGAATCCTCTGACAACCATGTGACCTGCGTTCAATGCCCAACAAATTAATGAAGATGAATCAGCAATGTGACGTGCTAATTTGGGCATATGTCAACTTTTGACTGAGAAATTCCGCCGCGTTAGCCTGGCAAGCGTAGGTCTGAGAAGGTCCAGCACCTCCATAATGACTTGTCTTTGGACAAGAATGTGTAACTTCTTGTTGTCTGTACCTCAACGCTTTTATCTTGGCCAGGTCGCCGTCTCAAATTAGAAAATGTTCTCAACGTGCCCACCTGGTTAAATAAAGGTTAAATAAAAATAAAAAGTAAAAAATCTTTCCCATTCTGATGCTCGGTTTGAACTTCAGCAGATCATCTTGATCATGTCTACATGCCTAAATGCATTGACTTGTAGCTTTATACTAGTTATGTATAATTGTTTGTATGTTTATGTTTGTCAGAACAAAGAAAGAGAGAAGAGGACAGTGAACAGGACGGAGAGGACATAGGAGTGAGGGAGGGAGAACAGGAACCAGGTGAGAGAGTGAACATATAATAAAGACAAAAAATACAAAGCCAAGAGGAAGCTTGCAATTAGTAAATAAATTTGTTTTTAAAAAAGTTCTGTATTGTCAACACTGATTGTAGTGCACCTCAACATGTTTTCCCCTGTTCTTACATTGCTGTCACCCACCTCGTAGGCCAGCTCAATCAAACTCTGGCTCTCAAAGCCAGTTACACTCCATTTGTACATTGCAACCCTCTAATCTAGGACTTATTTAGACCTGGTGCACCAAGTGTATGCAATTAATGATGAGGTAGTGGAATACAAAACCAGCGTTCTGATTGGCTACTCAATAAGCAATTTGCTGATTGGATAACATTTTGGCCCCGTTTTTGACACAGTAAAAATTTCGCAACTCGTAACTTGGGTTTTGTAATTCACAAAATATTTCTACAGATGATAAATGTTTTTTCACATTCACTAAATATTTCTACAGATGCAAAAAAAATTTACACATTCACAAAATATTTTCATCGATGAAAAACTTTTTTACACATGCAAACATCACTTCACAACCTCAAAATATTATTGGCCCTTATTTGATCCCATAGTGTCCAGTCCGCTCTTCGCTATCTGGGATCCTGTTTCAGGACATAGCCTATTAGACTATTTTGCCTTTTCAACTTTTCATGCTAGTTATTGTCAGGTAATTGCCTGTACACGACGGTTTACTCAACCCATACTTTATCGAAACCGCTTTATACAGCCTACTCTGCTTTGTTCAAAAGACTCGTGAAGTGAGTCGTCCAATGTAATCGTTAAACTGTGAGCAATATCTCGTTCGCTGGCATGCGGGTCTGGCTGCATGCTCTGGGAGTTACTGACTCGAAATATTCGTTTTTTATTGAACGTTCAGAGTCAGTAAAAAGGTTTGAACTTCCAATCACTGCTACCGACTTATTTTGTTCAATTCGACAAACAAC
>JACXGM010036425.1:0-11389 GCA_016801145.1 Umbra pygmaea
TGCTGTCGTGTTTTCCTATATGCCGTTGTGCTTTATGATTTGTTTAAGTGTTTACATATTTGCTGTCGTGTTTTCCTATTTGCTGTAGTGTTTTCCTATTTGCCGTTGTGCTTTATGATTTGTTTAAGTGTTTACATATTTGCTGTCATGTTTTCCTATTTGCCGTTGTGCTTTATGATTTGTTTAAGTGTTTACATGTGTGCTGTCGTGTTTTCATATTTGCTGTTGTGTTTTCCTATTTGCCGTTGTGCTTTATGATTTGTTTAAGTGTTTACATATTTGCTGTCGTGTTTTCATATTTGCTGTCGTGTTTTCCTATTTGCCGTTGTGTTTTCCTATTTGCCGTTGTGTTTTCCTATTTGCCGTTTTGTTTTCTTATTTGCCATTGTGTTTTATGATTTGTTGAAATGTTTTCCTATTTGCTGTTGTGATTTGCACTTCAGGGCCACCGTATTGACCACATATTACAGTGATAGACAATGTAGCCTAACAGAATAATAGAGGAGTATATGTAGCATATTACAACTGATGTAATCTGTTCATATTCATATCATAATGTGTTCATATGTTAAGCTAGCTAAATAATACAAGTAATAATATAGATCATAGGGTTTGTGTCACATTTTACTGTAGTCAAATGTAATGATGGGCATAACTTAGGTCGACAAAGGTTTACTTTATGAAGAATAACTAATTAGCTTTTTGTCTGAAAATGGTTCATTCGTTTTCATGTGTGCTTGAAACATTTAATTCAGCTATATTATAGAAAACAATATGATGCCATCATGAGATAGATAGAATTAAGCAGTAGAACAAAAGGATTCATTAAATAATCTTTTAAAAGATAGCATTGACTTTGAATGAAGTCGGTTCAATCTAAAAAAAATAGCTTACATGTAGTAAGCTACTTTTGCCATTTTTTTGTAGCTTAGCTTGCTACATTATCCTGGGGGGAGCTTCAGTGTAGTGAAGCTTCTTTTAGTTTAGAATAACTAGTAGCTTAGCTCACTACATTTTACAAGTAGCTTGCCCAACACTGTCAATAATTTACTTGTCTCAAAGTAATTTATTTCCTATAATGCCCAAATTTAAACAAATTTATTCCCCAACACTTTCCCTAGCTGGCACTGATAATGCACAACTAAACTAGTCCTTTGAATAATAACATGATTTACAGGTAAATTGAACACGTTTTCATATTTTGAATACATATATATATTTCAATTAAGTTAAATCTATATATTTATTTTTAATGCACAATTAGGAAAGCCTTAAGAAAAATAATCCAATGGTCTAGCAATAAACAATTGGATACATTTTCATAATAGGAGTAATATTATGCTGGAGGCAATTATACCTGTAATCTAGTAACTTCTGAAATTCAAGTGTAAACTCTAGACATTTATTTCCTTTCATAATTAATTTACCTAAATTTGGCTATAGTCCACATGAAAAAAAAGCTTTTTTGTGTCGGCAATTAAAGACTTTTCTTAGAAGGGCCAGCTACTCCAATGAGGCAAGGGCAGTTTATTGAACAATTCAATTGTGTTTTTGTTGAATGACTTATAAACACTTTCAAATTGTTCAGAGGACACCATGCGTTGCAGAGCCTTTGCAATTTCCCCAAAAATGTTAAATGTTTAATAAACATTTAAAAATGTAAATATTCAATAGCTTTTTTATTGAATGACTTAGAAAATTCCAAAACATTTCTTGGAAGTCCAAAGACTGTGGGTGTCCTCTCTGAACAATTTGACAATTTAAAAAGTGATGAGGTTTCTAGGTTTTAGGGCGTTTCAACACATACCTCATTTGGTCCAGACTTTCGAACCTTTCAGCTTGGTCCGAACCAAAATTGCAGGTGTGAAAGGTGCCTCGGACCACGGTCCAGATCAAAAGACCAAAATTTGGTCCGATCAAATAGGTGGTCTCGGTCCGGACCAAACTTAACCATGGTTCGGTTCGTTTGCAGTATGAAAACACTTTTTGGATGAATCGGACTTTCGGATCAATTACAGGAAGTTGGGCAACTACGTACCATAGGAAAAGAACAAACTCAGAAAAAAAACGCTAGAAAAAGCAAAAAATAATCGTGGAAGTATGCCTACGTGGATAGAGGAGATTAGATATTTCATTTCAATTCGATTAGACGAAATCATTCAAATACATTTGTTGGGAGTACTGCGCTTGTAGTTTGTGCTGCGCTTGCAGTTTGTGCTGACATTGATGCTGCTGGTGGTAATAATACGCAATCGGGTTTTGCTCTATGGCGGGTGACTGCTCATTCATTTGTTCATTCATTTTCATTCATACGAAGAAAGACAAAACATCACGCCAACGTCAGACACACGCCCGTCTACTCACCAATCAAAGGGAGAAGCAAAACACGTATGTGGTGACGACAGGCCGTAGGTATGTCATGGAAAGTTCTTTAGTGCGCTAGCAAAATCACTATGTGAAACCAAAAAGAACGGGATCAAATGTATACAATGTAATTAAACACGAACGTTGGTTCGGACCTTGGTCCGGACTTTTATGTGTGAAAACGACCTTAAGCTACATGATGAAAAGCTATTGAATTATCTTGAGGCGTGTCATTGATTGTCAGTCCCTAACCATAAGCAGCGTTACGTTGTAGCTGAGTCCATGAAAACAAGATCTGATCTCTTGGTTCAATCTTGGTTTTGCACTGTTAGAACAAATAATGTTATTGCTAGTCCCACATAATTATAGGTAATGTAATTACACACATCCAATCCCATCAGCCCCGGGTCAACTTTCTAAGTTCCAGGAGTTTTTAAAGTCTGGTGACGCGATGGGGGACCGAGACTGAGAGCTACATGGAAAAATATGCACCAAACAAGCCACTTTAAAATTGAGCTGTTTTCATGAATACAAAATATGGGTGACCCCCCCAGACTAAAAAACATTGGGTGACCCTCCCCGAAACAAATAATAAATAGACATGACCCTCCCCTATTTACCTCTGGTGGTTCATTCCATAAATACCGAACGGTCCCTTACTCAATTTGACTCCACAGAACCTTACTCAATTTGACTCCACATTCTTTGACACCTGTCAGCGATTTCTTAGATGATACACACCTTATTCAAAAAAATAAAACTAGAAACACATGATTTTCATCCTATTCAACAGAGGTGGCATAACTACACAAACTCCACACTCAAGTAGAAGTAAAAGTAGTTACCTAAAAAAGTTCTCCAGTAGAAGTTGAAGTACCAATTCAAACTTTTTACTCAAGTTGAAGTACAAAAGTACACACACTTAAAGTACAAATGTACAAGTATTCCCCTAAAATTCATGGATTCATCTGACAATGGTATACTCAAGAGAAAAATTTGCACCTCAAACAACAAAGAAAGTAATACATTAGTGTTTATTCATTTTTCAAATGCTTCAATGTTGAAACTGCTTAGAGGAACGCTCCAGAACCGTAAACAGCAAGAAATCATTGCGCCGGTAATGTTTGCGATATGACAGTCACTAAAAACACCTCTTAGCTTGTTCGATAATTTCCAAGTACTCCACCGTAAATTTTAACATTTTAATTTTGTGGCTGTAAAAAATGAATATAAACTTATTTTCTTTGAATTCTTCAAAATCTGACAACACTGAATCTTTTTTTATTTTGACCAGTTGCTGAAAATAAATGCCCTCAAAGATATTGTTTCTCTTTGGATTTTAGGAGAAATGTTGTCAGTCGTTTATGGAATAAAAAAATGTTTTTACCCAAGCTTATACCTATCAATATGAAACCAAAGACACTGATCATTTTGCAGTGGTTTCTTAATTCTTTCCAGATCTGCATATTATTTACATAATTCAGCAATTGTAAACCCAGTGTGAGTTATCTATACATGTTTTTTTGGTAACAAATTATTTGAAAGGTCAATCTCTTGATGCTTTACAGACTATATACAGACTATCTGTAACATTATAATTAATTATCTACAACCAGTTACTCTAACCTTAAACATTATCCTAACCATAAAATTTTCCCTATGTAACGTCCAGCCCAGTGAGGGCTGTTGTTAACATCGGACTGAGATAGGGACTCATTAAATATATAGTTATTCTCATGTATGTGTATTTCTGTTAAGTAGTTTTGAGTTGTTTATGTGATATGTCCCTTTAAGTTCTAGTGACACCCACAGGGTGAGCATTTCGTTCGGCAAAGTGATGCGTTGATTTTAAAATCGGCGATAAAGCAAAGGGGCATTTAGGGCATGGCTATGGCGTTCGATTGTACGACAAGACACTCAAAGAAGGTAGCAGTTCAGTTTTTCCGGTAAGTAACGTTACATTTTGTTCAAAATTTTGTTTTAAAACCTTTTTTTTGTTAGCATCCCAATTAATATCAGTTAGCTAGCTAGATTACTCCTCCCTTTCATCTAAAATCGTCACATCCGCAACAAAGATGTCTGCGCCCGTAACGGCAAATTCGATGACCCAAATCAGGTCTTCACAAACCAATGGTTGACGTCACACATGGTTACATCCAGTGATATATACAATCTATGGTCACACCTCTCTTTAGTTTGGCCATTGCTAGGCTAGTATAGGTTAGGCTGGTATCTTGTAGATCTGGTGATGAATGATTACGTTCATCCGTGTTCTTAGTCAGTTAGTTTTCCAATATATATGTTGGCCAAACTAGAGGGAGGTGTCGGGCATTGAATACTGTTACGTGAGTTATCGTTATCCGTAATGTTTATCTGTCTATTATGATTTATTGTCATTGGATTGGAAGGCTGTCCGGGAGCTACAATCCAGGAAAATGTAAGTTGTGAAAAGAGTTTTGGAGTTTGGAAGTTTATGCGTATGCTCTTTATTAGTATGTTAGCTGTCAGTGTCTATGCCACTGTGAGAGCATAGTCAGCTATATAAGTATACCCATTGTGCACTCGCTCCTACTGTTCACCTGCAACTGCTATTCATATATGTTACCCGAATTATCTATATATATTAAACACAAATATTTGGTCTCCCTCTCTACATAACCACACCTCAATGGTGACACCCTAACCCTTAACTTAACCCTTATTCTAAACCTAATCCTAACTTTAACCTTAGCAATCACTGAATATATTTTTTGATAGTTTGTTATAGTATATGTATTGTACCTGTAGAGCATCTAAAAATAGTAAGCTTGACTATTCAAATGAAGTTTAACCATTTTTTTATGTACTTTAACCTTAACCCTACCAGGGCTAATGGGGTTTTAGTCCACCAGGCACTTTGCTGATTTTTTGGCATCTGAAAGGGTCATACTTTGTCTTACAGTAAAGTGCTGTCTAGGTTAGAATTCAGAAGACCCTTGTCTACAAGATGAATAAATAAAATCCATTATTGAGACATTGCTTTTCATGCATGTTGTCATATAGGGACAAATGAAATACTAAAATGCATATTTAATGTTTAGTTAATTAATGTAGAATGCATGTCAAACTTGAAGAATTGTCCTGTGATATCCATATTGGCATGTCCCCAGGTCTTGGGAAACAATGTGCAATTTTAGGGGGACATGCAAATTGGTGAGATAACACTATGGTAAATGGTAAATGGACTGCATTTATATAGCGCTTTTTCTGACCAACAATGGCCACCAAAGCGCTTTACATTGCCTCACACTCACCCATTCATTCACACATTCATACACCGACTATGTACATATTTCTACACTATTTTCCCTGTTATTACAAAGAAAAACTGTTTTGGTGCAGGGCGATGTCTTCCATCCTTGCAGAGATGTTATTTTGTCATTTAAATTTCATACTTCCTGTCTGTAATATTTTTAGTTAACCAAAACAATAAAAAAGTAACTGAAAATGGCCCAAATTTTGAGACATGATATCTCCGGCTGTAATTAACCCACAGAAAACAATCCTACCCTCATAATTTGCAGCAGAACCTCATCTTTCCAATGTTTCCAGGCATTAGTTACTGCCATGTATGGTTTGTGAGATAAAATGCTCTCAAGTGACAATCAAACATTGTTTGTCTTGCGGGGAGCCTCCAAAGACACTGGCAGTGTTGGGCAAAGTTACTTTTAGGATTACTTTTCAGTTACTTGAGTTCACAAGTTTTGGGAAGTGCCTAATTAAAATAAATGATCCGGTAAATGGAGTTCATATCTTAACAGTGACCTATGAAACAAATAGAAAGAGTAAAGAATATATCAATCATGGTCACCAGTAAGATATGAACTCCATTTACCTGATCATTTTGTCTCAATTAGGGACTTCCCAAAACTTGTGAACTCATCAAGTAACTCAAAAGTAATCCTAAAAGTAACTTTGCCCAACACTGGACACTGGTGATGCAGAAGCCTCGTAGTACATCCGTCCTTGGTGAATGGCTAGTATGGGGAAAGCCGTCACTCTCCCATTCGTTCCGCACACCTTGTGTTTTCGGGGTGTTACTTTGCTAACAAACATGTTAACAGAAGATGGCTTATGCATGATGGTTTTATTATCACATCAACTATTATTTAAGATTTAATAGTAATTCTGCGCAGTAAACAGCTGACAGCTAACAGCTGAGTAAGTAATGAGCCTGTTTTGAAAATTAGCTGTTCTCTTTTCTGTGTCCATCTGCTTTTGGATACACCCTCAGTCCCTAGCCTGGATCCTGACAAAAAAGTACAGATTTTCCAATACATTTTCCCTCAAAATGTATGGAGTAAAAGTTAAAGGTTGTACATTAAAGAAATACTCAAGTAAAGTACAGATCCTTGGAAAAACTACTAAAGGACAGTATCAAAGTCATTTTACTTCGATACCTGCCACCTCTGCTATTCAACCTGCTACCCCCAAAGCACATCTGCATCCAACCGAGTCTCGTCCGCGGTGGCAGCTGAGCTTTATTCAAAGGCCCCATTTTTTATTATGTATTTTTTTATTTTACTTTACCCCATTTTCTCCCCTCCCAATTCCCACTGACTCTGTGTTTTGTCGACAGCTCCGCAGCTCCTTGGAAAGATCTGTGGGATAACGAGGGGTGAGCACATGGTTCATCCAACCACATTTCGCAGAGCTGCCGATTCTTTTCACACTGACTGCTCATCCAACACGGAAGCCTTTAGTCAGCTAATGCATGGGATAATTACGTTCACCAACGATACTTCTGTGCAGATTGGGAGCACCATTTTACAGCTCTGGGACACATGGTTCATTTTGATGTTTTGGCTTGATGCTGATAAGAGAGTTTCTGTGAATCCCAAACAAACACTTATCCACTATGCACTTGCTCAGATAGCCCTCCATGGTCACGTGTTGCTTATGAAACTCTGAGGGTGACTTCCACAAGGTGGTTAGGGGTATGGTAAATGCATCAACTTTGGGACATAAACCTGACTTGAATGATGGAAATCATGGTCCATTTGTTAATTAAATTGAATGGTTTTTCTAATGTATGAATCCCTGCTACCATTAAATCAACATATTAAACAATTTGACGTTTCATTTTGGACAAATGCATGTCATATCATTGGGCACAAATCCATTATTCTGTGTGAAATTGTGCAAGCTTAAAAGGAACTCAGTGCCTTATGGGATTCCACTTCCTTAGCCACTTGTTGCTGCATCAATGCACACTTGCTATAAGTGGGTATCAGAAGGTCTAATTAGCACTCTTCATCATTTTCGTTAGCTTAGCTTTGGGACACTTGTACAAATGGTGGAGAACGCACAAATCGAGGCCCAAGGGTGGAGTCGAGGGTGGAGTCGAGGGTGGAGTCGAGGGTGGAGTCGAGGGTGGAGTCGAGGGTGGAGTCGAGGGTGGAGTCGAGTATGGATTGTTCTGTTTGGGATTTAACCCCTGTTGTACAGTGTCTTGTAAGGATTGATTAAAAATAAAGTTGTATTGCGGTAATTTTTGATTTGTCAAAAAATCTAAACAAGCTACTACAAGCATTCAAATTACAGATAAACATGCTAAGAGGGGAGACATTTCACATGTTAACGTCTTTTTTCTCCATATCAATCGTCTCATACAAAAAACACACACAGAAACGCACACATACCTTTTTATTTTCACCCACTCTCAATTGTAATCTCTTTTACCCACATGTGAGAAACACCATAAAGTGCTCCTTCATTAGACTAAAACAAATCTTCAACATTGTGCATACAGATTCATCAGAGGTTTATAACAAATATGACAGCCATGAAGATGATAGCAATATTATAGTAAGATTCCTTCCTGGTGTTTGCAGCATTATTTCTCTATAGAGGGCCCTTTTACAGAGCACAATTATACAGCACACTTAATACGCAAATCTGACTTCCTTTCAGTGGAGGGACAGACATTCACACTGAAACACAACAACCAGAATAACACATGAATATGCAATAGATTTCAATTATATCTTTCATTTGCAACTGTATTGTAATTGTGACTCTTGATTTGGTGACAATTGATTACTTAATGTGTAGAAAAGATTAACTCTTTACTGCTAATATAAACCATTACGCCATATTTTCTTACTAAAGCAACTTACAGTTGGGCTAATGCATGCATAGCTTGTTTTACATAAGGGCAAATCAAGCCCACTACTTGTCCTTGCATTTGAACAGCTCTCATAACTGAGCTTCCGACGACCATGTGACTGCTCTCTTGACCCGATTTCTACACGTCCTTGAGCGTGTCTTTAAAAAGTGCGTAATCTGTTCTAGTGCAGATGAGTGATGTTCCTATCAGCGCTGACACACCTGAGCCAGGTGACACTCGTCAGGGGATTAGAGGAAGACAGCACTCAGCCCTTCTTGAGAGGTGAGGTCTGGGGGGAAAGGGAGCACTTTAGAGGGGTAAACCGGGTGGTAGAGGTGACCTCCTGTGGAGGAGAAGTGGAGGTGATGACTTCGGGAAAGGAGAGATGGTACATGGCGGTGAAGAGTATGATAGGAGGGCATAGGGAATTTGTGGACCCGGGAGGGATAGAAGTGGACTGTGGTTGTGTTAAAGGAGGAAGAGGGTGGGAGAGAGGACTTAGGTAGAGCAGAGAATGCAACAATGACAGGGGTAGGAGACAACTGTTTTCCTTTTGTCTTTCTTATTTGTGTTTGTTTTGTATTGATCCTGGGGCCACAAAATGAGCCGCCAGTTGCTCATCCCTGCAGTAGAGGAAGATGTCAGGCTGGAAAAGTACAAAGCACTAACATTCTTTCCCATCCCTCTTTAATATGAAATCTCACTCTGCCACATAAACACACACACACACACACACACACACACACACACACACACACACACACACACACACACACACACACACACACACACACACACACACACACACACACACATACACACACATACATACACACAAACACATGTGGCAAAAGAGGGTTGAATGGAAGAGGAAAACGTGGAATATTGATTGACAAGGCAACGTGCCTCAGGCCTCTTTGTTTTCCTGTATTGTTCACAGGGGATTCAACGATAGAAGCCATAAGTGTTTTTGGGCAGACAGTGTTGGACACTGAGACATCCAGCAGAGGCAGACACTAAGTGAAGGAAGGAACAGGATGTAGAAGAGCTATCAGCCGGCTAAAAGAGTGGTGGCCAGTCATGCGCCTTTCAAATGATCCACGAACGATCCATTGTCATCTATGTAGTAACTGACAGACACAAAGAAATAAACACACAGACCCAATCTCATACTAACATGTATAAGGTGCATGTATGCATGCATTGACACACAAACATAGAGCCTTACGATATACACAAGGGAGTATGGCATTGTTTCTACTGCTTATTTTACCTCAACTAACATGTCTGATGAGAACAAATCATGTGAAATCGTGAAAATCCCCAAATGTTACAAAATAAGCTTTTTCAGTTTTTTTCACATATTCATATAAACTCTGTATAAAACCTTCCATATGATTTTGGATTGATCTTGAAAATCTGCTACTGTTTTATCACATCTGTTCTGCTCTGCATGGCTGCAGGTATGAGACAGTATATTATACAGCAGTGGTTCCCAAACATTTTTTGTTAGGCCTGCCTTTTGCTAATTTTTTATCGCTAGACCAGTGGATTAATTTTCTCAAGGCTTTCCTGATTGTGCATTAAAAAGAAATATATAGATTTAACGTCATTGAAAAATATCTACAATGTATTCAAAATATTAAAAAAATAGTTCAATTTACTTCAAAATCATTTTGTGGGATTATCTACAAAAGGTGTTATTATACACTGGACCATTTTAGTTATGCATTATCAGTGCCAGCCAGGGAAAGTGTTGGGGGATGAATTATGTGAAATAAATAAGTTTGAGTGATGTAAATTATTGATGGTCCCTGATCATAAGCAGGGTTACGTTGTTGCTGAGTCCCTGAAATCAACAACTGATCCCGGGTTTCGACTTCGGTTTCGTGCTGTTATAACAAATAATGTAATAGCCCAAATAATTACTTTACAGGTATGAGACAGTATAATATACTGGTATGTGAAAGTATACTCTACAGGTATGAACAGTATACTATACAGGTATGAGACAATATACCTTACGGGTATGAGACAGTATACTATATGGGTATGAGATAGTATACTATACAGGTATGAACAATATACTATACAGGTATGAGACAGTATACTATACAGGTATGAGACAGTATACTATATGGGTATGAGACAGTATACTATACAGGTATGAGGCAGTATACTATACAGGTATGAACAATATACTATACAGGTATGAGACAGTATACTATACGGGTATGAGACAGTATACTATACCGGTATGAGACAGTATACTATATAGGTATGAGGCAGTATACTATACAGGTATGAGACAGTATACTATACAGGTATGAGACAGTATACTATACAGGTATGAACAATATACTATACAGGTATGAGACAGTATACTATACGGGTATGAGACAGTATACTATACGAGTATGAGACAGTATACTATATGGGTATGAGACAGTATACTATACAGGTATGAACAATATACTATACAGGTATGAGACAGTATACTATACGGGTATGAGACAGTATACTATACGGGTATGAGACAGTATACTATATGGGTATGAGACAGTATACTATATGGGTATGAGACAGTATACTATACGGGTATGAGACAGTATACTATACAGGTATGTGAAAGTATACTATACAGGTATGAACAGTATACTATACAGGTATGAAACAGTATACTGTACAGGTATGAGACAGTATACTATACGGGTATGAGACAGTATAATATACTGGTATGTGAAAGTATACTATACGGGTATGAGACAGTATACCAAAAGGGTATGAGACAGTATACTATACAGGTATGAACAATATACTATACAGGTATGAACAATATACTATACAGGTATGAGACAGTATACTATACGGGTATGA